>JBBBDQ010000946.1:1687500-1737500 GCA_037127315.1 Ascarosepion bandense | reverse complement strand
CTCATCATTGCTCACATGTTTGATCCATGGTATCCTCAGCATCCTTCTGTAGAACTAAATTTCGTTTGCTTCAAGTCTCTCCTTCATCTTTGATGAGATTGTCCAGCATTCGCTGCCATATTGAAGAACAGACATCACATAGCAATCCATTATTCTTTTCTTTGTTTCTAGCGATATTTTCCTGTCTCTTAATACTCTGCTCAGCTTCTGGAAGGCAACCTTGGTCATGCCAATACGCCTCCGGATTTCAGTGTCGCACTTTCCGTCCTCGATTGCGCCTTATACAGATTAAAACTCAGGTGCAGGGTTGGTGAAGCTTGTTACAATGCATCGACTATAAGAAAAGTAACATTCCGATCTTAAATGTCCAACATGAACTCCAGCAACTTATGTCGACCATTTTCATCTGTTTTTTTCCCCCCCTCTTTTTGTAGTACAAGAAATGTTGTCTATTAACAATAGTGTTTTCTTTCTTTTTCTCTTATCCTAACTCCCCCGCCCGCCCAAACCCCAAAATAAATAAATAAAATAACGCAAACAAGACAAAGGAAAACAATAACAACAGCAAAAACGAAAACTAGTTTCTCAATCAAAAATAGTTGTAAACTTTTTGACAGTGATTGCTTTACGGTGTCTCAA
The DNA here is from genome assembly GCA_037127315.1 of Ascarosepion bandense. NCBI lineage: Eukaryota > Metazoa > Mollusca > Cephalopoda > Sepiida > Sepiidae > Ascarosepion > Ascarosepion bandense. The sequence goes on along the minus strand of JBBBDQ010000946.1, from coordinate 1,736,861 downwards.
TTAAATCTGGCACTGAGAGACGCTGGTTTGTGTAGTTAAATCCGATCCACTCGTCCAGGCTGTGTAACTAGCTGATCCCAGACTTGATAACATACCATTGTGTTGCTAGTTGCTAAATCGTAGAACAGGAGGAAAAAAAAAAAAAAAAAAAAGAAGCTATTTGAACTTGGGTTTTACACACACGCACACACTTTGCAGATTTTTAAATCATTTTTTATTAATTAATTAATCGTATCAAGGCCAGTGCAAGGGTTCTGTGCCCCCCGCCCAATCTATCATAGCTCCCTAAATCTATGCAACACCCTCCTCTCTTACTACATCTCAATTTTTATAAGATAGTATTCAGAAAATACAAATTTTAATTGTAGCCTAATTATGTACCCTAACAGGTCATATGGATGTGCGTTCCGAGTTGATAGACACTGCAGTTGAATTTGTGCATTCGCTTACGCGCAAATACCCTTGGAAAAAGTATTAATCCGTCTCCCCCTCAGGTATGGGTTACATAAAAGACTGGCTTCTATAGCTTTTGTATTGGCAACCTTGAGCGCAGTTAGTCATGTCCCTTTCGGGACATGATTGTCCAAGCGTGTATCACTTAACTGACTTGAATGGATTATATGCAATATTGGTGAACAATTCAACTAGAAAAATTGAAAATAAATACAATGTATCTAAATACAAATTAGAGACCTGTCATAATACGTCATTTCATCGGTAATTTTTTAACATCAACTTGAGATTTTTCTTGTTAAAAAGTTGAATAATTTTCACACATTCAACATTGTGGATAAAAGTCAGTGAATTTCTATAGCGCTTATTCTAGATTTAGACTGGAAAAAAAGAAAAAACAAAAACATATTCACGGATTTGTACAAAAATGACCCCCCAGAATGGCGTCAAAATCCGCAGAAATTTTTAATTCTTAAATAGTCAGTCGTGCATAATTTAATTTGTAAAGTATATAAAAATGTAGGTAGAAAATAAAAATGTTGATAAAAAAGCGAGGGTCACTAAGCACTGCCCGGGGATCCGCAATCAGGCTCCCCAACCCCCGGTGTGTGTGTGTGTGTGTGTGTGTGTGTGTGGAGGGAGGTAGTTCGTGATGTCGAAAAAGTGATTATTCAACTGATATTTTGGAGGCGTATTTTATTTTTTTAAAAAAATTTACTTTTTCCTAATTTCTTTTTAAAGTTGAAACCTTGGAAAAAAGTAAAAAAAAAGGTTCAAAATATTTTATTTTTGATTCATGGCAAAATTAAATTCTCGTAGTTGTAAGTTACAAACACTCTTGAAAATACTGGGAAATATTTACAATTTATTTATCATTTATCTAAATTTAATAGATTTAAAAAAAAAATTCTTAGGTGAGCAACAACGAAGGTGTTGAGAAAATGGAAGCGAAAAGGACATTAATACTTAACGGCAGTTGAAATTTCTACGGTACATAACGAAGAAAGAGGGTTTGGAAAATTTAATACTCATAAGGACAAACTGAAGACAAGGAGTTGGAAGAGAACGCTTGACCTACCCAGCTATCTTGAGTAAATGGATGGCGGAACAAGGTTTAGAAGAGATAACAAAGACAAAAAATATTAAGAGTTACAAAGAGCTTGGAATTGTGGGAAGCTATGATCGGCCAAGTCCTGAAAGGACACGGCACATTCTTTTAATTTTAGATTTTAGGCAAGACCACAAAAACGCTCAATATTTTGAATATGTGTCTGCCTATTTGTTGCTAGACAAAGTTTTCCTTGTGTTGAATTACAGAATGTCTCATTTTATCGCAAATATTGCCTTGTTGTTGGTTTACATATTTTGATATTTTTATAAATTTTTAAATAAAAATCATTCTTCTCAAATTTATTTATAAAATGGTAAATAATAAATCTTTATAAAAGATAAATAATAAACATTGTATTTGATTCGGGGAAAGATTATTTGCAGTGTCAATGGAAAAATCGTCTGTTTTTTGGTGGGCACGAAAGTTAAATATTGCCAAAATATTGTTGGAAAAAGTTACAGAAAAAATGTAATATTTACATAGTAATAAAATATGTGAAATTTTAATAAAATAATTAATTAATAACATTGCTAAATAAATATTTTTAATAAAAATAATTTACTTTAAATAAAAAATAATACTTGTATTATCAGCATATATTTAAAATATTTCATTAACATAAAATAAACAAGACTTATTTTCGTAAATATAAAAGAAAATAAATAAATGAAAATACTATTCATTTTATTAAAGTATTGCCTAAGAATTACAAAGGATAAACATAGGGGAGAGAAATGATCACCCACGTCCTGAATAGGCACGGTGAATAAAATAACAGAAATAAATACTACTTTTGTTTCTGGGTAACATTTTCGTTCCCACAGCCGGAATTATAATCGTATTTTTTTTTTTCGGTCACCGATAAAAAAAAAGTTCAGATCAATTCCAGTTGCTTGAAATATATCTGTGAAACTTGAGGAATGGTAGTTGATAGGTGAACTAAATGTCATCCCCTCCCAACCTAATAATTAAGAAATCGTTTTTTTTTTTATATATCCTGTAAAAAAAACCTGTATTCAATAAATAAGTTTTTTTTTCTATTTAGTATAAAAATACATGTAAATCAGTTGGTATGATAGCAAATTCTTTAAAAGTTTTGACAATAACTCAGTTTAGTGGAAATCCATTGGTATTCTTTGGTATGTAATAATGTGTTGTTTTGGTCTAAGGAACAATGTGGTATGTGAGTCAGTAATTGTGGCTAGTTAGGTTTAAGGTAAGACCACCCTCCCCTATTTTCCACAAGTGAATGCAAGGCATTCAACTAGAATTCGAACTCGGCACCCCGATTTCTCGTTCCGAGTCGATATCCACTGCACTACAACGTCCATGCAACCACAGTATTACTGTGGTTAAATGATACGATTGAATGGTGTTCGTTGCTTAGCGGGATACAAGAAACAAAAATGTGTGAACATTTTAGGTTTGCTTCTTCGATGAAGAAAAGAGTTGATTGATTAGGAGGAGGGGGTGTGATTAAATTTTCAGTAAAAAAAAAAAAAAAAAAAAAAAAAAAAATGCTTATTCTGCGTAAACCTTTTCTTTCGTACGCTTCAAACACCACAAATAAAATAACGAATCTTTATTTGCTTGATTTATTCTGGCACAAGTCAATAACATTTAAGCGCCCAATTGGGATCGAACGCACAATGCAAATGAGCAGAGCTGTTAGGCAAGCTCCACTCTACGGGAGGCGCCTGAATAAATCCTTCTGTAAACGCAATTTTTCTTTCTATTTGACATTTTTATCAAACTTATTACCAGTTGAGCAAGGAACAAGACTAAAATGAGAGTAGGAAGATTGTGTAGCGTCAGTTGGTCATGATCGAAAATCACGATTAAAAATCCTGGTTTTAATCTGGGCCTAAACTCCGAGAATTAGTGCCAGTGTGAAATTAGCAACTACCTTAACCACAAACTTGATTATATTTCGAAAACTGCATTGTTTTGAAAAATACTATTTGAGTGTGATTCCGAAATCAGAATGAGTTATTTTTATTTTTGAATTAATCTTTCGGTGATAGAATAAGGAATAATGGTTAGGTTTCATCTGTAAAACTGTTCGTTCACGTCGGTCAAGGAATTAGAACAGTTATCGCGCTAAGATGGATAAAAACTGACGTTTTCTTTCCGATTTTTGCTGTTTACTAAAAGCCGTAAACGTGACTGTCTGGGTAATTACGTTGAAAAAAGTTAATGAAATTAAAATGAAAGAAACATTAGTCAAAAATGAATAATTGGGAATATTTTTCATTTAATCAACATTCAATATAACTTTTATTAAAACTGATAGCATAAATAAAGCAACTAAAATGAAGATGAAAGAAATACTAGTAAAAAATGAATAATGGCTGAATATTTTTAATCTAAAAAAAAAAACCTAAAGATTTTATTAATACTTGTTTACCAATGGCCCTAGGCTGATGGGCTGAATAAAAATGAGAAGCGAATAAAATTATGACGAAAGAAATTATAGTTAAAAATGAATAGTGGTTCATACTAGCATTAAAGACCTCAAATTAAAAAAAAAATGGCGTTTCATTAGTGATAATAACACCCACAATAACAAAAAAAAAAAAAAAAAAAAGCGGGAAAAATTTGAAACTGAGAATGGATTGTAAGCAACCAGACGACTATTATCTAAAACAACAAATATAGGGGAGACTTGCTATCACTTTATCTCAAGTGGGAACCGCTATTTGTATGAAGAAAAAAAAATGTAGTAAATAAAGAATGTCTTAGGATATTAGGATGACAGTCGTACCAGTCGGAGCGTTGAGTTTAGGAAAAAGATTGGGGGAAATGAAAATCAGAGAAAGATATGGAACCATCTTAGACGATAGTATTTTGCGAACAGTCAAAATGTTAAGAGAATTGTGGAGACTTGTTGTCATTTTAACGACACCAGTTACAACTAGGATGAACGCGCAGTGCCCAAATAATTAACTAAATAAATTAATGATGTACTAATTAATAAAAAATATAACCGAAAAAATAATTTAAAAAAATTCAGAATCATTATCGTAAATGTAAATTTGAGAAGCCAATTTGTAATTTGAAATTCCTAAATCGATCAGGGGAAATACAAATTTGGTTTTCGTTTATAATTATAAAGTAAAATAAAATTTAAAAAATATTAATAAATATTGTATTATAAATAAATAAATAAATATATTATTATGAAATGATTATTTTGAAATAATTTATTATGATAAAATAAAATAAACAGGTGCCGACTATAAAAGTGACCATTACGCTTATTTAATTATTTAGAGCAACGCTAATTTCCCATGCGCAAAGATTAGAAGACTTGGAAATTCAACAAAGAACTGAAGCTAAACAAAATCATTTAGAATATTTAAGGGATTCGTTGCCACTTGACCCCCACTCTGTGAATGTCACCGTACCCTATCCGTGAGGGCATCTTTATAATATAAATAAAGATGCGTGTCACCTTTATCCACGTAAGAAACTATAAATAAAACTAGCAGTATAGCCCGGCGTTGCTCGGGTGTAATGAAAGCTTTAAAACTAATCCATGGTCATGGAGCTCAGACTCTGGACGTTGGCACGAAAGACTAAAAAGCAATAGTTGTTTCCAGTTAAAGCGAAACCGTAGACTGAAAGAAAAATGAATGGATGTAAGTCAAATTTTGATTTCCTGGTATCGATATCAAATAAGATTTTTTGGTCGTAAACTGAATTTTGAAGGCTAAATAAGTCCTCTGAGTAAATGGTATCATGGCTGAGACTAAGAACTACAATTATACCTAGCCAAACTCGAAGCAAAAACTAAAATAAAAGGGCTGAAAAAATACAGACATACAGGCAGATAAACAGACACACATATATATCTTGCCTTATATATATATATATATATATATATATATATATATATATATATTATTGATTTTCTGCACTATTGTAAGAGCTGCAACCTTGAAACTTCTGAATATCGTTTCTTATGTCTTTGTCTATGAGTGTATCAAATTTGATTAAAATCGGACCACTCCTTCTATAATATGATTTTTTCGATTTTCGATATTTATTGAGGGTACCTCGACACAAAACCTAGCTAAGAACTCTCGCAGACGCTTATCGTACAACTGTGTAAATTTTCAAGAAAATTGGTTCTACTGTTTCGGTGTCTACAGGTAACGGATACACACAGACAAAGTTCCATTTATAAAGAAGTTTAGATTTTTAAAAAATTACAAATTTATTTAGTTACATTTCGTATTTCTTTGGTGTTACTGCTAAATCATTATTTTTTAAAATTACTCCTATTTTTAAACAGGGAAAATTTATCGTATTTTCCGACAGCTTAAATATTTTTAACACAGAGATTGAACACCTGGAGCAACAATTTCAAACAAGTTTTACTTTACACGTCTATAAAGAAACGATTTTTTAAAAATAAATGTAATCATTTTTAAATGAACAACAGTTAGAAATAATTACCGATTTCATATTTGTTTCCGGAATAATTAATAAACAATAGGCATAAAAATCGCAAATATTTTTTGGTGTTTATTATTTACAAGAATAAAAGAAAATAGGAAGAAAAAACAATAAAATAAAACTAAGTAACTCCAAAAACTTGCTAAAAAGGCTTCATCATGAGGAAGTACTCAAAAATAAAAAGATTTTATCGCCAAAATCTTTGTTATTTTTTTTTTTTTAAATCTCAAATGATTATTTGATGTTTAAAAAAAAAAAAAAAAAAAAAAAAAAAATTATCCTTTTTAGAAAATTTGGCTTAAAATTTTTTTTTGGGAGGTGAGGGGGGGCGCTCCTCTAAATTGTAAATTTGTACTGGAAATTCGAGTGAAGTAAGTTTACAATTGCAAGAAATATTTTTTCAAAATTGAATAAATTTAAGTAAAACTTATACAAATTATTTAAAAAATAATGATAAAATCCAATTAGATAATATGTTTAAAGAGTTTGAAAATATTCGTTCGTTTAAGATTAATTCTTATAAAAACATATCAGATCGAATCCAGACAAGCGAACAACAGAAATATTGATACTATTTATAAAGGTTTAAATTTCGATATTAACATTAGTAAAAAAAAAAAAAAATTACATTAGTGAAGAAAAGAAATTAAATTCGTAAAATGTGCTAAAAAATCTGATTTCACAAACTAAATTCATTTTTGAATTCTTGCATGTTGAAACAAAATCGTCAGTTCAAGCATAATAAGGTAAAGTATGGATGGTGCAGTGGATATCGGCTCCGAACGAGAAATCGGAGTGCCGAGTTCGAATTTCAGTTGAATTCATTGCATTCACTTATACGCAAATACCTTTGGGAAAGTTTCTCCTCTTCCTTTATGGGTTAAATAACAGGAAAGATTGGTTTCTATAGTCTTGGCAACCAACCCAATAAAGAAAGTAATGGCAACTTACTGCAGGAAAATCCTCTGCTAAGTTATGTCTCTTTCGAGACATGATCGCTCAAGAGTGAATCATATATGGCACTTTACTGCTTAAAAAATTGAGCGTTTTTTTCATTTTTATTTTCAATGAAAAACATAATTTTAATTTTTTGTAAAAATCATATTTCTGTCAGATTTTAATGGAACTCTCAGAACTTATTAAAAAATTAACGAAATTATTTTTGAACATGTTTCGTTTTAGAAAATCTTTTAAATTTTTTTTTTTACTTTTGTTACTTCAGCTAATTTAATTTTATGAAATTTCGAGAAATTAATTTTTGTATTGTTTAATGTTTGTATTTGTTATCAGGACAAGTCATCGGGGATTTTAAATTATCAAACTTTTAGTTTTTTGAAAATCTGCCCTAAAATGTAAAATCAAAAATTGAATAAAATTAAGTAGTTATTTATACCTAAAAAAAAAAAAAATAAAAATAAATAAATACAAAAAAACCCCCCCAAAACCCCGTTTAGTTGCGTTTATGAATAAAATATATAATGGATACTATTTTCTGAAGAAATTTTTCTAGGAATAATTAATTTTCACAAGAATTGTTTTCATTTTTTATTTTTAAGTTTTAATAAACACAATTTATAAAAATTTCAATCTTTTAAAATTTTGTATTAATTTGTAGCGATCACGTGATTGAATTAAAATTTTACGGATGTCTAGAGGAAATCTGCAGACAATGAGAGCGGTTCCTATTATAAATTTAAAATCTATTTCAAACATAGGGTCTTCGTAAGCTATAACGTCAAAATACCTAAGACTCAATAAAATATTAGATTTCTTAAAATATTTTCTTAATTTTTAAAGATTACTTGGTACTTAAAAAATTTAACTATTTAAAAGAGCATTCATGTTGCATTTTTTAAATTCTACCACCTCACTTAAATTTCCCAAGCATCAGACCATTAGTAAATCGCACAACACCCATTCTTTGTTGTGATATTTTAAACTAAAAGTGATACTTGTTTCAGTTCAGATTGATTAAGCTTTAAGTCGGCTATTTTTAAAAATTTTATTTAAATAAGGTTTCAGACAAGTATATTTAAATTTTGAAATATATTTTTGAATGAAGAGAATTATTTTGTATTGATAGATGTATGAATATGGACGAATTTATAGAACCTTATCGTACCCCTGAAAATGATACATGTGAATTGAAAGCTTGGACATAACTTAAATTTCAGAGATTATTTATTTTTACATCTACAACAACGATAATAAATTTAGTAGACATAAAAGGTTTATTTTTTAGTTAATGCATACATACACACACACACACACACACATATATATATATATATATATTCTTCATTCAATATATATATTCTTTAGATAAAATATATATGCGTGTGTAGGTAAATATATACATGTTGTATAGCATCGATCACACACACATACATATGTGATAAAATATAATTTTAATATGTATGATAAAAATATAGTTTAAGCTATGTTGGATTTATAAGTAAAAGTACTTATCAGGGATAGATCGTGGGTAAATGTGTATGTATATATATATATATATATATATAAACACACTAATGAAACATATTCTGAAGATTGCTTGTGGCATGCAGTGTTGATTTCACTTTACACATTGTCTGTCTGTCTATATATATATATATATATATATATATATATATATATATATATATACACACAAACGCTCTCAGATATTGAGCACCACGACCCCCCACCAAAAAATTATATATATATATATATGTGTGTGTGTGTATATGTTCTCCCATTTAGTCACTTAAATTATTTTTCGTTGTTTCTGTTATAAAAGAAAAAAACAATAATTGTAACATTTTTTATTTGATAAAGTGTTAGCCGAAATGTTTCTTAGAATATCCCCACTTTTAGTATTAAAATGGTCATACACACACATATATAAGCGATCTAAAACATTTTATTAGCACCACTTGTAGTAATAATAATAATAATAATAATAATAATATATCGCTCTACTTTGTATTGAGCACTTTTAAAAAGTAAATACTACGAACAGTGGATCGTTACTCCATTGGTTCTTACTCTTATCTGTGATTTTCTGCTATTGTTGTGTGCATATATGTCATCTTATAATCATAGATCTGGGTGTGCTTATTTTATATATGTCTGTATCTATTCCCCTGCTTTGAGTATGTATATATATTTTTTTGGTGTGTATGAAGGAGTTGGTGTATGTGTTAATTTTGTGATACTTTCTGTATGTGTTGCTGCAATGTTTAACTGCATACACCTCTAACCTTATTACCTCTTTGTAAAAATTTTTTTTTGAATATTCTGAGTTAAATGTAATATTTGATCTTTTGGGGTTTGACAAAGCAGTTTGTAATTTTTACAACTGGCGAAATAAATTCTGGATTTATAACCGTTTAATTATGTGTTGAGTTTTCTTCTCTATATTTCATATTGCTCTGGATAATATCCATTGAGCTCTCTATTTTTTATCTATTTAATATTTTATAATAATTACGTCATTTTTTTAGGATTATCTTCTCCGTTTTTTACTGGTTTATCATTTTTCCTATATATATATATATATATATATATATATATACGTACGTAAAAATAACACAGACACGTTATTCCATGGTTAAGTGGAAGTATGGCCTATTTCAGGCGAACCATCTTCACCTTCCGTCTTTATTGTACAGAAGATTTTGGATTCTACTATATCTACACCGCATATATATATCAGCCTTCCTCCACCGAGCGCCCATAGCTAAGAGGTAGAATCGTGGACTGAAATCAATTCGGTCGCTTTTCAATCCTGGCTAGAAGCAATTAGATGTCTAACTATACTGATGAGCTGTGATACAGCGAAATACGACTGTCTGCGGAGGACATATATATATATATATATATATATATATATATATATATATAACGAGCAGAAAGGCTAATAAAAAATGTACTGTACTGGACTTTAACGTTTTTTTTTTAATTTTACAGTGCTCATTTCTAAAATAGAGCTAAATATTATTGTAAAATAATAAATTTAACATTTTCGCAACATTGAATTTCCCATGCTTCGGAATCATATTTTAGCTATGACTCGGTCTTCAAGCAATCATTCTTAGGGGAACTAACTGAAAAAAATTTTCTATATAAAAATATAGTTTTAGAATAAGCTATATTAATATATTAATAGGTAAGAGTGCTCATGCGTGAAACAGGCTGTCGCCACTCGGTGTTGACATCAGTATAGCCCGGCGTTGCTCGGGTGTAATGAAAGCTTTAAAACTAATGCATGGTCCTGGAGCTCAGACTCTTTGGACGTTGGGACGAAAGACTAAAAAGCAATAGTTGTTTCCAGTTAAATCGAAACCGTAGACTGAAAGAAAAATGAATGGATGTAAGTCAAATTTTAATTTCCTGGTATCGATATCAAATAAGATTTTTTGGTCGTAAACTGAATTTTGAAGGCTAAATAAGTCCTCTGAGTAAATGGCATCATGGCTGAGACTAAGAACTACAATTATACCTAGCCAAACCCGAAGCAAAAACTAAAATAAAAGGGCTGAAAAATACAGACATACAGGCAGATAAACAAACACACACACACACACACACACACACACACCTTGCCTTTTATATATATTATCGATTTTCTGCGCTATTGTAAGAACTGCAACCTTGAAACTTCTGAATATCGTTTCTTATGTCTTTGTCTATGAGTGTATCAAATTTCATTAAAATCGGATCACTCCTATAATCCGATTTTTTCGATATTTATCGAGGGTACCTCGACACAAAACCTAGCTAAGAACATTCGCAAAATCGTACAACGCTTATAGTACAACTGTGTAAATTTTCAAGAAAATCGGTTCAGCCGTTTCAGAGTCTATAGTTAACGGACACACACACAAAGTTCCATTTATAAATAAGTTTATATTTTGTTTTACTCTGAGTGAAGAACTATAAGAAATACAAATCGACTTAAACAGGGAGAGTTTCGGCGTAGGTTGAAAAACGTATGTTTCGAAAAGGAAAATTGTTAATGTCAAGGAATCCATATTCGACAGACAGGTAATGGCATCAAAGACGGCAGACATTGAAATAAAACGGCGATAAGTTGGAAGGCGTTTAATGAGGAGAAATAATGAAATTAATCTTCCTATATAAATGCATGTAAAGACAAAATGTATAAAGAGTGTCAACGATGACGCATGGGTGTGAAACATGGGAAAATGACGTAGGAACACACAAAGATCATTGGAAAGAGATAAATGGGGTTAAGTCTTATAGATAGAGAGAGGTTAAGTCTTGGGGAGAGAGAGGTCAACGTGGATCAGGGAACAGACGTAGATAAGAGATATCATGGTGGTGAGAGGTGGCGGCGCATACCAAGAAGACAACAGATGAAACAAAAGTTTGATTTGTATTCAATGGCGAACAAACACAGTAGGCAAAGAAGACAAAAAACAATAAATAGAAGAGTTGGTTGGTTGGTAGACAAGGTGGAACGGTCACGGTCAACACGGAAGGATTCAGATTTAGATTCCAACCCGTTAGAACATGTCAAATTTGTTGACAGATATAATATGCTTACATTTCCGATTAGGCAAACTATCTCTTCAGAAAGAAAATTTAATATTACTTAATTCGTGTCCATTTTGCACCCCAATAAAAATGAAAGATTCTAAGGTGCATTTTAGACACTTGATTTTTTTTTATTACCGCAAAACAAAGACGGAAAATGCGACACAGAGATCCGAAGGCGAATTGGCATGGCAAAGGACGAGTTCTAGAAACTGAGTAAAGTACTAACACACAGGAAAGTTTCACTAGAAACAAAGAAATGAGTGCTGGATTGCTATGTGATGTCAGTTCTTCAATACGGCAGTGAATGCTGGACAATATAATCGAAAATGAGGACAAAACTGGAAGCAGCGGAAATGTGGTTTTACAGAAGGATGCTGCGGATATCGTGGACTGAGCACGCAAGCAACGATGAGGTGTTGGAAAGAATGGCAACAAAAAGGAAATTAATACTGAGTATCAGGAAAAGACAAATGAAGTTCCTGGGACACGCAATGAGGAAGGAGGGCTTGGAGGGCCTGATCAGGTGGATGACGGAACGGGGGTTGCCAGGAGTAACAGGAGCAAACATACTAAGAGCCACAAGAGATAGGGAGACGCGGAGAACCATGATCGCCTACGTCCTGACGGAACAGGGCACATAGAAGAAGAAAAATGCTTGCTGTGAATGGAGAAGGTGTTTTAGCTGACAGAACTTACAGAAGTGGTTCGCTAAGTTTAGATTTGGTGATTGTCGCCTTATTGATGAAGAACGTTCCCCAGCCACTACAGATGAGGACCACACCAAGGCATTGATTGAGAATAACACAACATTACACAACGCGGTAATGAGTAGGAACACTAAATTTATTAACATCCACCATCCATGAGCACTTACTGAAGCTTACATACTCAAATCGCTACGTTGTTTGGGTATCACATGATCTGAGTGAAAAAATATCTTTTGGGTCGCATTTCTATATGTGATTTGATGTATAAACACAATGAACGTGCACCCTTTTTGAAGCAAATTGTGATGGGTGATGAGAAATGGATTGTTTACCACAACGTTCAGCGAAAAAAGATTCTGGGGTAAGTGATATGAGCCAAATCTAACTCACCCGAAAAGCAGGTCTTCATCCTAAAAAAGTCATGCTGTGTATCTGGTGGGATCGGAAGAAATCCTGTATTATGAGCTTCTGCCAAGTAATCAGTAAATTGATTCTGAAAAGTTCTGCTCGCAATTGGACGAATTAAAAGCAGCAATTCAAGAGAAACGCCCAGCATTGTCGAACAGGAAAGGTGTTGTATTCCATCAGGATAATGCCAGACCCCCTCACCTTTCTTTGGCGATTCGGTAAAAATTGTTGCAGCTTGGCTGGGATGGATTACCCCACCCCATCTACAGGTAGATGGGAATGGAACGGCTGATAGATTCAAACAGACTAGTATAGAAAGAATTATATGAACTGACTGATATATGATATAACTTTTCCATTACACCCAATGGTGTGTAGGGCAGCGTTTTTGCTGTTTCCGTAACAAACTGATTTTTTACCCTGCCCCAACCCCACAAACCTGGAGGAAAGCGATTTTCTAAGCGTAGCTTAGACGTGACACACAGCCAAAAGTAGAGGGTACCCAGTGAGGATCGAACTCACGGCTCAGTTATGATTCTAGCCAGACGAGCTTGTGAACCATTACACCACGCCGAGGTGCTCTCTCTCATATATATATATATATATATATATATATATATATATTCTGCCTTCTTCCACCGTGAGCTGATAGCTTAGAAGTAGAATCTCCGACTGATGTCACATCAGTCGGGTTGTAATCCTGTCTGGAAGCAATCGGACGTCTATCCGTACTGATGAGCTGTGGTACAGCGAAAAAATGACTGTCTGCGGATGATTATTTACGCTCTCGTCCGTTGATTATGCACTCTAGGGAAGTGGTAGACATTAAAAACAGAAGCTACTCACCGCAATTTATGCATCGTTCTCCAGTAATGGATTGAACACTCGTGGCTACTCCGTATGCATTGTGTATATAACGCGCTAACATCTGCCTTCCTTCACCGTGAACCGATTGCTTAGAGGTAGAAGGTCCAATTGATGTTAAAACGGTCAGGTTTCAATCCTAGCTGGAAGCAATCTTGTGATTGACTATATATAAACAAGACTGACTATATATATATATATATATATATATATATATATATATATTTATTCAAGTTCACCTCAAACAAGGTAGGAAAGACACTAAGACAAAAGAGTGTAAAAAACAAATTAAACAACAGAAACATTCATAAGTAACGGGGGCAAAGAGAAATCTGGAGGGCAGTAGGTAGCGATTGCATTTAAAGTTTTGACATATTAGAGTTGACCGGAAAAGAGTTCCACAAGCGAATAGTGCAAGCGAAGAAACAGTTAGCATAGAACTTACGGTTGCATTTAGCCAACTCAACTGTGAAACGATCAAAACTCGTCGTAAGTCCAATACTTCGTAGCAGTACTTAGATTCATAATGTCTAGGTCTCATAGTATTTATAAAAAAGTAAGATATATGTGTATATATATATATAATGTAAATAAACGTCATTAGGTGCTATATATATATATAGCACCTAATGACGTTTATTTACATTATATATATATATATATATATGTGTGTGTGTGTAAGATGACTATTTACGCTCTCACACTGACTGAGCAGTTTGGAAGAATGGTAGACTTTGATAAAACAGTAGCTACTCTAGTATCTACGCATGGTTCATTCAGTAATGAGTTAGAACACTAACTACTGGCGTATGTATACATGGTATATCACACGTTAAAAGTCTGCTTTCTTCTACCGAGCGGCCATAGCCCAGAGGTAGAATCGCCGACTGACGCCAATTCAATCGGATGTCTAACCGCAATGATGAGCTGTGATACAGCGAAACAGATCTGTCTGCGGATGGATATATATATATATATATATATATATATTTAGGTTTTCTAGTGTTCTTACAATCCTCGCTGTCCATATTTAAAGATGGATCAGGCGATGGCATTAATCGAGTCGCAGTCATGATAGATAGATAGATAGATAGATAGATAGATAGATAGAATTTGGTATGCATGCCCGATTTGAGTAGGAAATTATAAAAACCTGTGCATGGAAGTCTTCATATACGTATTTTCAGACTCTCAAGAAATCCCATTTCAAATTCTATTCCCTTCTAATTGCGTCTCTCGGTTCCCTTCCCTCCGCATTTAACTAATGTCAATTTCTGGCGTTTCGCCATTCCATCAGATGGCACTTCACTCGGGACCCTAAATAACTTGTAAAATGTCGGAGGGGAATTGATAAGAAATGCTACCATCTCAGAAGCCTTCGACATCAAACTGAATGAGAAATTGTACACCTTACAACAACTAAGCCGGCTGTCTGCTTTCATTTTCTTAAGTATCTGATGTCATAGATCACGTGACATGATCGTCACGGGAGGTGTTGTTGTCATTTGTCTGACATGCCACCCATATTTCGTGTTTACGCAGGCACAGGATTAGTGGAGTTTAATACTAGCGAGCGCCATCCTCACACGTGGGACTAATGGCTTGATTGGAGACCAGATCTGCCACACAGATTCATCGCGTCCCATTCACCGAACAATTAACTCATTTTAGAATCGGTAGCAAATTGCCAGATATTCGACAGGTTCTTAATTAGAAGTTGGCTTCTTTTATTAAAGAAACGAAAACAAATTTACTAAATTATTAAGATTTAAGGAATGAAGTCGTTATCTTAAAAAATAGACTAACTTTTAATTCTAAATTTTTAGTTTTATAGACTAACTCTCCATCCAAATGCCGGAGACTAACTCTCCATCCAAATGCCGGAGACTAACTCTCCATCCAAATGCCGGAGACTAACTCTCCATCCAAATGCCGGAGACTAACTCTCCATCCAAATGCCGGAGACTAACTCTCCATCCAAATGCCGGAGACTAACTCTCCATCCAAATGCCGGAGACTAACTCTCCATCCAAATGCCGGAGACTAACTCTCCATCCAAATGCCGGAGACTAACTCTCCATCCAAATGCCGGAGACTAACTCTCCATCCAAATGCCGGAGACTAACTCTCCATCCAAATGCCGGAGACTAACTCTCCATCCAAATGCCGGAGACTAACTCTCCATCCAAATGCCGGAGACTAACTCTCCATCCAAATGCCGGAGACTAACTCTCCATCCAAATGCCAGAGACTAACTCTCCATCCAAATGCCAGAGACTAACTCTCCATCCAAATGCCAGAGACTAACTCTCCATCCAAATGCCAGAGACTAACTCTCCATCCAAATGCCAGAGACTAACTCTCCATCCAAATGCCAGAGACTAACTCTCCATCCAAATGCCAGAGACTAACTCTCCATCTAAATTTATAGTATCATTACAAGGTATACTTTTATTGACTGGACTTTATTTAATATTTTAGTTAATTTTTGTGAATAGGCATTAATGATTTTCTTTTACTATTATTCATATAATACAAGGCCCAAGAGCCACTTAAATTAGGGAATTACGGAAAAAGGTTGTTGTAAGTAGTGAATATTATGAAGACATGTAGTATAGATAACAGTTGTCTCTAACCTTAAAGAGGTTAAGATTGTAGTAATCGGGGAAGCATAGTCTTGGGAGTCTGTTCCATAATGTAACAATTCTGGAGAAGAAACTGCCTGAGTAGAACTTCCTTCTTACCAATGGAATATGTAGGAAATAAGAAAGAGCCGACTAAGTGTACGTGATATGGTAGATCCTTGCTGTAAAAGTCTGGACTAATGGACGAAAGAATGTCGTTCGCCCAAACATATGCCATGAAAATAACAGCGAGACGTTAGCAACATTTCGTCAGTGGGGAAAGTGGTTGTAGAGTGGAAATTAGTCCACAATCTACAAAGCCAGGAAAACCCTTTGGAACTTTGTCGAAGTTGGAAAGTGAAGATTAGGTAGCTCCAGTCAAGATCAGGCAGCAAAGCTCGTGTTTTTGGTCTGGTCTAACTCTTGAGAGAAAAAGTCATATACTTTCTGTAGCGATGCAAAGAACCGACCATTTTTTTCTCAGACTCTTTAGCGATGGATCGTCTAGATGAGTTCTAGGTAAGCAACCTCCTTGAGAGTGCAATCGGTCATCGTGACAAGAAAACAAATTCAAGGTAGGCTCTGATGAAACGTGACTTGCTTGGTTTTGGAAATATTGAATGTTATAAACCTGTTGCCCATTGAGCTGTTAGAGCACGGTCAAAAGAGAGATCAGCTGCCAAACTCTAGTCATCTAGATTTTTGAAGATGCATAACAATAAATTGTGGTATCGTCTACATAGATATTTGCTAATGATATGGGGACGTTCTTAAGTTGAGGATAACACGAAATTTTTGTGGTGCAATGGATATAGACTCGAAACGACAAATCGGTAGAGCAGATTTCGAATTCCACTTGAATTTCTTTGTGCACAAATACCCTTGGGAAAGTTATTAATCCGTCTCTTCCCTACCGCAGAAAGCAAAGGTAAACTACTGCGGGATAATCTTCTGCCTAGTCAGTCATATCTCGAAAGAGACATGATCACCCAAAGCGTATATCATGTATAGCACCCAACTTTTTCATCAAAACGAGGTGGCCGAGTGGTTAAGGCGATGGACTGCTGATTGAGATCTCCTCGCGTGAGTTCGAATCTTCGTCGATATATTTTGATGTGGGTTGTGGTGCAGTGAATATCGACTCGGAACGAGAGATCGAGGTGCCGAGTTCGAATTCCAGTTTAATTCCTTGCTTTCACTTACACACAAATGCCCTTAGGAACGATATTAATCCGTCTCTTCCCTCCAGTTATGGGTTAAATAATAGGACAGATTGGTCGGCAACCAGTCTATCGCAGAAAGCAATGCCAAACTACTGGGAGAATCTTCTGCTCAGTCAGTCATGTCTCTTTTGAGACATGATCGCCCGAAGCGTGTATCACGAATGGCACTTAGTTGACTGATAATATAATAGATGAAAACATGATTAAGGCTTCTACTGGGCATAAAGTGTGGGATCGATTTTCTATTGTTATGCACTAATAAACTGATCCCCCACTAATTACTACTTAATAATATAATACATTTCTTCCCCCTCTAACTATGAGTCAAATAACAGGTCAAATTGTGTTCCATAGCCTTGGCTGACAACCAGTCTACAGCAGAAAGCAATGGCAACCTGCTGCGGGATAATTTTCTGCCCAGTTAGTCATGTCTCGAAAGAGACATGATCGCCCAAAGCGTGTATCATGTATGACACTTAACTGACTGATTTAACATTACATTTTATTCACTCTGATAAACTTTAAATTACTCTCGGTCAGTGTTTGTGTATGCGAGCCCTCATCCGAAACATGTATCTTAGATTCTTGTTTGCGATATCTCGAAGACTCACTTTCTTACCGCTAGAGTTGTTGTTTATATATTTATCCTTGTCATGCAACTCGTTCCCACTCTTGCAAACACAGGGAAAGTCGCATATCGAAGATTTTTCTCAAAAGATTTCAAAGTGAATAAATTTTCAAATTTTGGTGTTATTTACTACGTTTAGCTTAGTTTGACACAAGGCAGCAAGTATGGAGTAAATATTGAGTAAGTATCGAGCTCACTACTCAATTATTGTGGGCACGTACCCACTGACTCTTATGGACTCTTCCAGTCATTATTTAAACCATAAGGTTTATACTCTCAGGGCAGTAGTTCCAGTCGGCATTTGCCGCTGCTACTATGACACTGTCAGTTCTCTGCCTTCGGGCAGAGAGCACAAACCCAGTCGTGGTTCCGCCGAAGGGTAGAACCACGACTCGGTAAAAATAGACAGACATATTTTTGGCCCGGCTATATGGCCGGGAATTCCCACATTAAAATGACCATGTGTCACATCCGGCCTTGCGTGGGAAGGCTAGTAAATACAGTAGTTCCGGCCGGCATTTGCCGCTGTTATTATGACACTGTCAGTTCTCTGCCTTCGGGCAGAGAGCACAAACCCAGTCGTGGTTCCGCCGAAGGGTAGAACCACGACTCGGTAAAAATAGACAGACATATTTTTGGCCCGGCTATATGGCCGGGAATACCCACATTAAAATGACCATGTGTCACATCCGGCCTTGTGAGGGAAGGCTAGTAAATACAGTAGTTCCGGCCGGCATTTGCCGCTGTTACTATGACACTGTCAGTTCTCTGCCTTCGGGCAGAGAGCACAAACCCAGTCGTGGTTCCGCCGAAGGGTAGAACCACGACTCGGTAAAAATAGACAGACATATTTTTGGCCCGGCTATATGGCCGGGAATACCCACATTAAAATGACCATGTGTCACATCCGGCCTTGTGTGGGAAGGCTAGTAAATACAGTAGTTCCAGTCGGCATTTGCCGCTGTTACTATGACACTGTCAGTTCTCTGCCTTCGGGCAGAGAGCACAAACCCAGTCGTGGTTCCGCCGAAGGGTAGAACCACGACTCGGTAAAAATAGACAGACATTTTTTTGGCCCGGCTATATGGCCGGGAATACCCACTATAAAATGACCATGTGTCACATCTGGCCTTGCGTGGGAAGGCTAGTAAATACAGTAGTTCCGGGAGCAGCCTGCCAGGTAGGCGTGGTTTACTGCCACTCTTGTAGTTAATATTTTCCTTGTTAAATACAATATGTTAAACCTATTGTCCGTTGTTAGAGTTATTCTTCCGTGGCCCCACTCTCGGATCCACATCAAATTGGCGACGAAGATGTTCGTTCTCACCAAGGGATACCCCACCTCAATAAACTTTCGTTCGCGGCATCTTTTCAAGGTTACAATCTTACCGCATCAATAATGATAGTCAACCAGACGATATTAGTAACCATTAGCCAACTGAAATCCTGAGGCGCTTACGTTTCAATTCTTGTTCGTATCCATGAAATTTTTCTGATTGAAATTGTGGTAAAACTTATCTTAAAAAATTGGGAAAGACAGACAATATTCTCTTCATCTTTGCTTGTGGATCACAGGATATATCAATGGTATATCAACCGTTTTCTTATAGAGAAACTTTCGTTATTTGCTAGCCAAGCAGCCGGTGTTACTTATAGTTAAAATTGAATAAGATATTTTTATTTACTTATGGCTTACTTCAAACAATATTCATGGCAGTTGAGCCCAGCCCCATAAACACAAACTTCTGCCGGTGAGTTGAAAAAAAAATTTTTTTTAAACTTTTGGTCAGAGAATTCTGGGACATGCGGCCTAACCCAAACGCTAAGCAAGCAAGAAAGAAAGAAAGGGTGACTGAGACTAGGGAATAAATAAATAAAGACAAAGAATCCAACACTTAAAGGAATTTCTGCTAAAAAACAAAGCCAATCCTTCAATTAAAGTGTTAAGTTAAGCAATAATTAGACAGAAAACGAACAAAAATGGCTTACTTCAAACAATATTAATGGCAGTTGAATCCAGCCCCATAAACACACACTTCTGCCGGTGAGTTGAAAAAAAAAAAAAATTAACTTTTGGTTAGAGAATTCTGGGACATGTAGCCTAACCCAAACGCTAGCCGGCAAAAAAATGTAGGCTCCAGACTGCCACTGTTGCGCAGGGGGTTACAGTGGGGAAAGTGATGAGAAAGAGGGGTTAGTTATAGAGGAGGAGGGTAATAGACAGATGAGAATACCAGGTGGAGTAGATAGTGAAAAGAGCTTGAGAGAATGGATGTGAGATAAGAGATGTCTATTAACCTTACATTTAAATTCCTGGAGATTGTAGCTGTCGGGGAAGCAAATATATGGAAGGGAAGTCCACAGGTTGGAAGTACGTAAAAAGAAGCTGTTAGAGTAGAAATTGCGGTTACACTTTATCGGTTTCACTGTAAAAGGGGTGGGACCTAGTTGCTAATCTAGTAGCTAGTGTAAATTCATACCTACGGTGCACCAGTGATCTAAGTTCATCGGAGCAGAAGTCGTGAAAGTATTTATGGAAGAGTCACAGGAAAGCCACGTCATGCCGGTGAGAGAGCGACTGCAGCCGAGCTCCTAAGTCGGTATCGATCACATTGCAGATTTTCCGTTGGATTTTGTCAAGAACCCCGAGGTGAATAGCAGGGGCACCTGACCAGATGTGGTAGCAGTATTCAATACACGGGCGAATGGTAGATTTATATATGTGCACGATGGACTCAGACGGGAAAAACTTCCTGGCCCTGCACAGTGAACCTACCTTCTTGGCAGCGGATTTAGTAATGGATTCGATAAAGTCATTCCAACTGGGGTCCGCTGACCTCCTCTCACCCTGGCCATTGGACGTATGCACTGTAGTCTCTCTCAACTCGTGGTCTGGCTACTTAGCATCTGACCCGCCTACAATATATATATATATATATATATATATATATATACTAGCAGTATAGCCCGGCGTTGCTCGGGTGTGATGAAAGCTTTAAAACTAATCCGTGTTCCTAGAGCTCAGACACTTTGGACGTTGCCACGAAAGACTAAAAAGCAATAGTTGTTTCCAGTTAAAGCGAAACCGTAGACTGAAAGAAACATGAATGGATGCAAGTCAAATTTTGATTTCCTGGTATCGATATCAAATAAGATTTTTTTCGTTGTAAACTGAATTTTGAAGTCCTATGAGTAAATGGTATTATCGCTGAGACTAAGAACTACAATTATACCTACTTAGAGCCAAACCCAAAGCAAAAACTAAAATTAAAGGCCTGAAAAAAAAACATATAGACATACAGGCAGATAAACAGACACACACACAAACATCTTGCCTTTTATATATATATATATATATATATATATATATATATATATATATATAATCGATTTTCTGCACTATTGTAAGAACCGCAACCTTGAAACTTCTGAATATTGTTTCCTATGTCTTTGTCTGAGTTTATCAAATTTGATTAAAATCGGACCACTCCTATAACCCTATTTTTTCGATTATCAATTTTCGATATTTATCGGGGGGTACCTCGACACAAAATCTAGCTAAGAACACTCGCTGACGCTTATAGTACAACTGTGTAAATTTTCAAGAAGATCGGTTCTGCCGTTTCGTTGTCTATAGGTAACGGACACAAACACACACAGACACATACAGACAAAGTTCCATTTATAAATAAGTTTATATATATATATATATATATATATATATATATATGAATTGAATTTCTTTTTCATTTGGTTTTATTTCTTATTACTATGAACGTTATTTTTTAGTGGCACGTGTTTGACATCCCTTTTGTTTATTTTCTTAAACAGTGAAATTGAGATCAAGATGCCCTACCATATAAAAATTCTGCCTCCTGACACTAATGTACCTGTATCCTTTTTTTTTTTTTTTTTTTCCATCAAAGAAAAAAGCAGTTAACATTTCTAGTATATATCAGTATTGATCCACACTCAAGATTATTTACTTTGAAACTAGTCATAACGGATTGGCAGTGTTCTGAAGTCCCTCCAATAAGTAATTACATATTTAGCATTCACACAAAAGGTATCTTAAACAGGGAAATATATAGAAAAAGATTAATGACAATACCTTGTCTGTCATTTAAATCTAAACTTATTTATAAATGAAACCTTGTCTGTGTGTATCCGTTACCTATAGACTCCGAAACGGCTCAACCGATTTTCTTGAAAATTTGCACAGTTGTACTATAAGCGTCTGCGAGTGTTCTTAGCTGGGTTTTGTGTTGAGGTACCGCCGATAAATATCGAAAATCGATAATCGAAAAAATTGGATTATAGAAGGAGTGGTCCGATTTTAATCAAATTTGATACACGCATAAACAAAGACATAAGAAACGATATTCAGAAGTTTCAATGTTGCAGTTATTACAATAGTGCAGAAAATCGATAATATATATATATATATATATATATATATATATATATATATATATAAAGGCAAGATGTTTGTGCGTGTTTATCTGTCTGTATTTCCTTTTATACAAATCCACAATTTTTTTCCAATTCTCACCAAACTTCACACAAATATTCTTTACGCTGAGTCTGAGCTCTAGGACCATGGATTAGTTTTAAAGCTTTTCATTACACCCGAACAACGCCGGGCTATACTGCTAGTTTTTAATGTAACCTGAATAAAAAAGATTGTTTACCATATATATATATATATATATATATATTTTATCCTACGTCAGTGACAAACATCGGAGTTTCATGCAATACGCAATCATTAAGTAAATATTGCAAACTGACTGTTTAAAAGATTTGAATATGAGTTTACTCGATGTTCGTGGAAGTTAAATACCATAATGTTAAAGTACTATTTTTTTTATTTATTTATCAAGAGTATAATATAAATATTAAATAAAATATGCACCTGCTGATTGCGTATTGCCCGAAACTCCGACGTAGGATAATATGTATATTTATTAATATGTAATAGCTCTATTCATACTACATTGAGCACTATTTTATTAACACCTGAATAATATTTTATGCATAAGTGCATTCCCATATGTATATTTATTAAACCACACACACACACATATATATATATATATATATATATTATGTTTCATTAAAGACCATAGACAAGCGTATTTATGGTTACGTTTTTTTTGTAATTTTTCAAGTGATCTTATGTTTTTTTTATTTTGAAGACAAATTATATAAAAATTGACAAAGTCCCATTGACTTAAAAAAATTTAAATTAAGTAATATACAAAATTTATAACGGCTAACCTCATCGTCAAAATTCTCCTACAAGATATAAACTACAGTAAACCAATATTATTCAGGAATTTACGTTTTCAGTCTACCGCAGAAAGCAATGGCAACCTACTGCGGGATAATCTTCTGCCCAGTCAGTCATGTCTCTTTCGAGACATGATCGCCCAAAGCGTGTATCACGTATGGCATTTAACTGACTGTTCTTGATCCACCTAATTTTGTAAATAATTATCTCGGCCATAAAACTATGAAATTAACACGAAAAAAAGAAAAAAAAAAGAAAAAAGGCTGTGTCTGTCATAACAGAGCTTAATTCGATTTCATTTAAACACACACGGAGACCTAACTTTATCCGTAACATACTTGTTAACAAATATCATAACATCATTCACATGCAAAAAAAAAAAAAAAAAAAAAAGAGAGGAAAGAATAATGAAATAATTATTAATAAAAAAGACCCAACATGTAATAATATCAACTACGAACACTCTTACAATGTGCTTAATATTAAATATATATTGTAATTTGACATCTTTGAAAATGGCTTATGTCAGCTGAAAGCATAGATTGTATTATTAAAATTATATATATATATATATATATATATATTGTAATTTTCTTTCTTCATTTAATAATGATAATGCTATTAAACTTAGAGAATATGAAAAAGATTTGCATAAAATAAATAGACAAAACTTGTCTATATTATTTAATGAAACGTGCATATATATATATATATATATATATAACAACGCATATTATCGAAGTATAACTTTGCTTATCCTGCTATTAGGTAATTTGCACGACTGTTATGTTCTACCAACAGCCCTCATATATATATATAAGTAGTTACATAAACAAATTATGCATGAATGTGTGTAGACAAATTTGCGAGTCTCTTAACTTCAATTGATTAGATTTTGTGTATACTGTGTAAAAACAGTCGTTAGAAATGCGTCTTCATATTTCAAAAATTAAAGCTTATTTCATTCTGTAAAATTCCGTGTTCTGAGATCCCTTTTCTATTCATATTTTTTTTTCTTTTTTTTTTTAATTTTTCTTTCTTGTTTTGTAACAAAAACAAAGGAGTCTAAAAGAAATTCACCATATAGATATAGATCCGTTAGTCTGTTGTGAATATCTGGGATGAATGTTTTTTTTTTTTTTTACCGAAGATGCAACATTAGCTGACGCAAAAAGCCAATAAAGAAAGATTAAAACAATCTTTTGCTCGTAAATAGTCGCATAAACCTTAAAAGCTGATACATTTAAAAAAGAATTGTTAATTCTTAATATCGTACATTTCATCCCCGACACACACGAATAATAAAAAAAAAATTTTTTTTAAATTTAATTTGGCATGTTTTTTCACCGTGGTTGAGGATATTAAAACGTTACACACCGAAAATCAGAGCGAATTGTATTCAGTTTTAAAAGACCAAAACTTGGACTCTTAAAGTAAATAAGATCGCATGTCTAAGTCACAGACAAAAAAGAAAAAGAAAAATTCTTTCAAATGTTTTACAAAAAATAAATTATTTTCTTTGAGTTCATACATTTTATTTTTAGGGGTTCATTTTTTGTGAGGGAAAGTAGGGGAAAATTTATATGATAGAATCATCTACACGGAAGATTAAGATATCCAATTTATTTTTCTAAACCCCTTTCAAACAAAATTATCGATTCGAATTCATTGTTTTAGTGGTAAGATGTTTTCTCTCAGAAGATTTGCCATTAATCATTAGTATGGCGGTTAAATGATAAGGCTACTTAACATGATACTACATTACAATTATAAATAGAATAATTATTGTTTTAAAAGAATTCTCGCTTATCGACGATTCGGAACAATTTCTTTCTTTACAATACATACTAAGAATATGCCTGAATTTTATTTTTAGGTAAATTGCTATCATTGTTTGATGAATTATTCGAACGCCCGGTTCACACTCCACCCACATCTATTGTACAGGTGTAGAGGCTCATTCTTTGTTCCCTGTTTAGGATGTGGTTTCCGGCTTTCTCTTTTCCAATCTTTTCACTTTTTTTTTTTCAATTGGAGTAGATAGACTAAACTATCGCCCGGTTCACACTCCACCCACGTCTATTGTACAGGTGTAGAGGCTCATTCCTTGTTCCCTGTTTAGGATGTGGTTTCCGGTTTTCTCTTTTCCACATCTTTTCAATCCTACGTAGCCCCCTGCGCATCAGTGGCGTTACCGCCTTGCTCGGGGTGATATGATTAAAAAATAAATAAATAAATAAATAAAAATTGTCACATTTCAATTATTCTTTCAATCTGTTTCGATTAGTGACTCTCCGATCTTCCTCAAGTGGTAGAGACGTATGTTCGTAGTGTGCCCACGGTTAAATGAGAACTGAGGTGAAAAATCCTTTCGGATAACCAGTTACGGCATACACGTGAAAGAAGCCTTAGAAACATTAATGGGGACGACAGGGTAATTAATCAGGAATTCAGTCGTCACAAAAATTATCTGAATTTTGGAAAGACAACAATTGAATTCATTTCCCATAGTGAAAAAAAAATCTATATATATTTTTACGATATCCAAGTAAGATACTTAATTCTATAAAAAATAAATAAATAAAATATATTAGGCCTAGATGGAACAATCTTCCGTATCCAAAGAGACACTATTCTTAAAGTGCTTAATACAATGTAGAGCTATTTATTCAGGAATTATATCATAAAAACCTCATCACTTGATAAGACACAAGTAGTGCCGAAACAAAATATCTGCTTTTGTAGATTTATTATTTATGTTATAATTCTGAATATATATATATATATATATATAACTCCACTCTGTTAATAATAATTTAAATGTTCTATGTTCACCCTTTGATAATGGCTTATGTAAGCCGAAAGCTCAGACCTGATAAAAAAAAAAAAAAAAAAAAAAAAAAATCAACAATTATGGCGATTTCTTGTCTTTCCATGACAACACTATCAAGCTAATCAGATCATACGAACGGATCTCACACAAAATAAATAGACAGAACTTGTCTATATTATTCAATGAAACCTGTATTAATATATATATATATATATATATATATATATATATATATATATATATATATAGTGTATCGAGGCAGCAGAATTTTCTAAACATATACTGTTAAATATAAGAGACAATGAATGTCTATTATGTTTAATCATGAACCGTTTTAAACATCGTATTCAGTTGAAAATAAAGACAAAAATTCTCAAACATTTGGATAATCTTTTACGAAGTTGGTTCTAAGCTTTCGGGTCACATGAAGATGAAGAAGGCCGTATTTAGACAATTTATCCATCGCACAAGGATTTCACTTTGTATTATTTCTGTAGAAATTTAGTTGAAAAAAAAAACAAAAACAAAAAAAACTTTATAAATCACTATAATTCAAATTAATAAAAGAGAACAATCTTTATAAAAATTCATTATTCATCAATTTGTTTCTTACCTTTATTTTCTGATAATGTCGGTTATGGACGTTAAAAAGAATTTATTAATTTCTACTGGCTAGGTGATATTATTGGGTAGAAACTATATTTACTAATCATAAATGGGAAAGTTTACTAGAATTCAGCGACCCACAGTAGTTTAAAAAATTGGAAATTTTATTTGTATGTATGTATATAAACGTGTACATAACCGACATTATCAGAAAATAAAGGTGGTAATTATACTAAATATGAAATTTATTGATAATTTCCTAACATTTTCACATGCATTTTCGTAAGACTATAAAATCAAAAGTAACTAAAATTCAATAAAATATTAAAAGACTAAGAATATTTAAAATTTTGAAGATTACTTGGTAGTTAAAAAAAATTCTTTCTCCCTTACCTAAATCTCACAATCATTAGGTTATTAGGTAATGTACACGTTTATATACATACATACAAATAAAATTTCGAATTTTAAAAACTTCTGTGGTTTGCTGAATTCTAGTAAGCTTTCCCATTTATTTTTTTATTTTTTATTTTAATCATATCACCCCGGGCAAGGTGGCAAGGCCACTGGTGTGCCGGGGGCTACGTAAGAGTGAAAAGATTGGAAAAGAGAAAACCGGAAACCACATCCTAAACAGGGAACAAGGGACGAGCCTCTACACCTGTTCAATAGACGTGGGTGGAGTGTGAACCGGGCGATAGTTCAGTCTATCTACTCCAATTGAAAAAAACAAAAAAACAAAAAAACAAAAAACAAAAAACAAAAAAGGGAAAGTGAAAAGATTGGAAAAGAGAAAGGCGGAAACCACATCCTAAACAGGGAACAACGGATGAGCCTCTATTTATGATTAGTAAATATAGTTTCTACCCAATAACAATATCACCTAGCCAGTAGAAATTAAACGTTTTTTAACGTCAATAACCGACATTATGAGAAAATAAAGGTAGGAAACAAATTGATGAATTTTTATAAAAAATTATCTTTTTTTTAATTTGAATTATAGTGATTTATAAAGTTTTATTTTTTTTTCAACCAAATTTCTACAGAAAAAATACGACAAAGTGAAATCCTCGTGCGATGGATAAATTGTCGTCTAAATGACGTAAAATAGGAAAATAATACCGACGTCTCATTTTAATGGATATAATATTGCACAAAAGTATCTTGAAATGCTAAAGAGTAAAATTATTCAGTATAATCCCCAATTGCTTCAACCACGGCCTTCAGACGACTTCGGAATCTCCTGCGTCTCTTCTTGACGATCTCCTTGTTTAAGTTGATCAATGATACCGTAATCTTCACCTTAAGTTTATCTTTGATGCTACAGGGAATTTATAAAGCTTTTCATTATAAGCTTTATAAAAATAATTGAAAAGCGTTTTTTTGACGGGGCGAAAAATAATTGAGCAGAACTACATAAAGAAGAAGACAACTTTCTCCCTTGGCATGGAATTCGGGACGGAATTAGGCAAGATCGATTGAAATAGTAATTTACTTAAGGAGTCATTATCATTTCAAACGTCGTTATTTTTAGTGAATACCCGTATTTGAGAAGACACCCCGTTTATTTTAAAGCAGAGCATCTACTCAAATACAACATATTAACTAAATTGGAGTAGATAGACTAAACTATAGTCCGGTTCACACTCCACCCATGTCTATTGAACAGATGAAGAGGCTCATCCCTTGTTCCCTGTTTAGGATGTGGTTTCCGGCTTTCTCTTTTCCAGTCTTTTCACTCTTATGTAGCCCCCTGCGCATCAGTGGCGTTACCACCTTGCTTGGGGTGATATGATTATATATATATATATATATATATATATATACAACATTTAATGTAGGTACCTCCCTGAAAAAGTGACAACTGATGTTTTAAATGTATTTTAAAAATGAATAATTTTTCTTGAGGTTTTTATTTTTTATTTTAGTTTTAATTACAAACCAAAAGATTAAATTTAATATTTCCAATAAGCAAAATATTTTGCCGTATTTCAAACCGAATTTAAATTGATTTGAACGATTACTTTTAAATCGTTAAAATCGACCACATTGACAAATCTATCAGCGCAACATAATTATCTTTGTTAAAGGTTTTTCGAAATATGTGCGTGGTCGTGCAGTGGATATCGACTCGGAACGAGAAATCGGTTGAGACGAGTTCGGATTCCAGTTGAATTCGTTGCATTCACTTACGCGCAAATACCCTTGGGAAAGGTATTAATACGTCTCTTCCCTCCAGTTATGGGTTAAATAACAGGAATGATTAGGTTCTATAGCCTTGGCTGGCAACCAGTCTACCGCAGAAAGTAATGGCAAACTACTGCGGGACAATCTCCTGCCCAATCAGTCATGTCTCGTAAGAGACATGATCGCCTACAGCGTGTATCACGGATGGCTCGTGACTGACTTTTCTGAAATTTCATTTGAATATTAACTGATTTAAAGTTTAAGTAATCTGGATTAAGACAGATAATTCTTTAAGCTTAAAATATCTCAGAAAAGCGTTTTTTTGTTTTTTTTTAAAACGAAATTGTGTTTTTATGAGATGTTGACACATTTATCAATAACCTAATGATTGTGAGATTTAGGTAAAGGAGAAATAATTTTTTTGACTACCAAGTAATCTTCAAAATTTTAAATATTCTTAGTCTTTTAATATTTTATTGAATTTTAGTTACTTTTGATTTTATAGTCTTACGAAAATGCATGTGAAAATGTTAGGAAATTATCAATAAATTTCATATTTAGTATAATTACCACCTTTATTTTCTGATAATGTCGGTTATGTACACGTTTATATACATACATACAAATAAAATTTCCAATTTTTTAAACTACTGTGG
The DNA here is from genome assembly GCA_037127315.1 of Ascarosepion bandense. NCBI lineage: Eukaryota > Metazoa > Mollusca > Cephalopoda > Sepiida > Sepiidae > Ascarosepion > Ascarosepion bandense. The sequence continues at coordinate 1,707,263 of JBBBDQ010000946.1, read as the reverse complement.
GTCGCTGAATTCTAGTAAACTTTCCCATTTATGATTAGTAAATATAGTTTCTACCCAATAATAATATCACCTAGCCAGTAGAAATTAAAGAATTAAAAAAAATTAAAACTTTATAAATCACTATAATTCAAATTAAAAAAAAAAGAACAATTTTTATAAAAATTCATTATTCATTAATTTTTTTTCTTTTTTTAATATCTTATTTATAAAAGAAATTAAAAGTTTTTCTAATAAATTCTTAGTTTTATTATATTTTTTATTTTACGATTCAGAGCAGATTTTTTGTAACTGGAGATCCTGTTTGATAAAAATAAATTTTGGATTTAAATTCTGAAATGACTTGTACTAATGACTAAAACATTAAGACCTATAAAATTGAATTTCTCGAAACTTCATAAATCTAAGGAAGTGGGTGGGGGTAACAAATTAAAAAACATGTTTCGCAAGATTTTATAAAACAAAGATTTCTAAAATAATTTAATTCATTTGTGAATTAGTTCTGAAAGTTTCATTAAACTGATAATTATCTGATTCTTGTAAAAATTATAACTGCAAGACGACGCTAAAATCTTACAATTATAGTTATCTGTTGACACACACATACACACAAAAACAATTTTTAACTAAAATTTCAAAGATTCTAAAAGGATAAAAATATATGATTTAATAATAAAAAATATTTTGTCATTCTTCTTTATAAAAAGAAATTTTATCAGAATTTTTATATTATATAAAGATTTTGATATTTTTTTATTAAGTTTTTTCATCATAATATATTTCTTTTTTATCTAATCTTTGGCGGTACCTAGATTAAAATAATGAAAATGAATCGAATTACAACATAAAATCAATTAGTATTTGTCTATATTTCTGAGATAAGGTAGTATTTACATTATTCGGACTATTGTCCTCATCTTTGTTGCCATTTGTACGACATTTCGGCCGTTGTACGTTCCGGCCTTCTTCAGGTGCTAGGAATTTCGAACCGAATCCTTTATTACAATATTGTAATAAAGAGTTCAGTTTGGCCGAAACGTCGTACAGATAGCCATAAAGATGAGGACTATAGTCCGAATAATGTAAATACTATAAAATCAATTCTTTATTAAATGCTTAAAGTGTCATATAAATCGATTTGATTCAGTTTGTATTCTGTACAAGAATGTCAAGATGCATGTCTATAGTTCTTTATGTCTCCATTTAATCCATAATTCCCAGTAGGCTTTGTTTTTAGATGTCATTTGATGATTCTCAATTAGACAAAAGAGAAGAGAAACCAATAACAATAACAGTCCAAAGGTTAATTCTGACAGCCTGCTAATCAACTTGAGAATTTTTTTGCTTCAATGCAAGTAAATATAATCCGATGTCAAGCCAACAACTAGATTTCATTATTTATATTTTATCTTTATCGACTCGAAACGAGAAATCGGAGAGCCGAGTTCGAATTCCAGTTGAATTCGTTGCAATCATATACGCACAAACACCCTTGGGAAAGGTATTAATCCGTCTCTTCCCTCCAGCTGTGGGTCAAATAACAGGACAGATTGGGTTCTAGAGCCTTGGTTGGCCAATCTACCGAAGAAAGTAATGGCAACCTACTGCGGGATAATCTTCTGCCCAGTCAGTCATGCCTCTTTCGAGACATGATCGCCCAAGCGTGTATCACGTATGGCACTTAACTGACTTGGCGTCGTGTGACGGTTAACAAGTTATTACAATTGAATAGTGAGTTCGATCCTTACTGGGTGCCCCATACATTCAGCCTTCTGACACGTCTAAGTAACGCTTACAATTTTTTTTCTCTTTATTAATATAAACATAGATCATCAATTCTAAAAATAAAATAAAATATAGCCTCCCACCCCGCCCTCTTGTTCTACTTTTATTTTAAATCCTCGTACTTTTATTTAAAGGTGTCGGACATGTCAGGATATTTTTATTCGACCCTTGATGGTCAAGTAATTAGATGCGCATCGGCTTTTCTAGGAATGTCAGCTGAGCGACATTGATCGACCTGCAGCCCAGCTGGGAACAGCTGGAAGGAATTTTAAAGCGTTTTGGAAATATCCATTACTCGAATTTCTGGGGTCAAGCGTTTAACGGCCTAAAACAAATACCGAAAAAACCATCAAATAAACCCTGGAGGGTCGTTCTAAATTTTTATCTCTTTACCTTCAGCAATTCACACACACTTCTTACTTGGAAAGTAAGTTGAACACAATCTTCATAAAAACAATTAGATTGCGCCAGACTCATATCTATCTATAGTACCTATCTATCTATCTATCTATCTATAGTATCTATAGTAACTATAGATTCTATCTATCGTATCTATCTATCTAAATCTGTTCAGCATCTATGTTCAATGCGTATGTATTCGTGTTTTTTTCAACTTTATAACGAAACTTATCCGAATAGAAAATTCTATTTATTTTGAATTACCAATATTTAATATATTTTTTCTCAGTTTCAATGTTTTCCTAAACATATTTTAAAAACAAAAAAAGCAGAAAATTGAACCGACAGTAACAGTAAAATGCGAATTTTACAAACAATTTCTTTTCATTTCACATATCAAAATTATTTTTTAACGAACTGAAAATTGCAATATTTTCCTATTTATGAAATTGTAATTTTTATTTTTAAATGTATTTTGTTCGACATTTTTTTGTGCGAATTTATTTTATTTTCTCAAGTTTTGACGTTAGATATTTTTTAGTATTTCAAATTCCATAAATTATTCGGATTATTGTTTCATTTTCTTTTAAGTATACAAAACGTTTTGGTCGATGTAGTCTTCGACTTTCTGCGGTGTAGTTACATACTTAGCATACATATGATCGAGAAAGAAAAGCGGACATATTGACAGAAAGATCGTGTTAAAAATAACAAAAATAAAGATAACCGCCTATAAATGGAATAACGTTCCATTTTTTTGGGGGGGGGGCAGTGTGATTGATATTTCATTAATGCATTTAAAATTAATTATTAATCGATATGCGATAAAGAATAAATCATGCTTTCTCTGTTCGTTGCAAGGAAAATTAAAGAAAATAATGAATTCTTAATTCAATAATAGAAGACATCTTGGAATGACAAAAAAAATGTCTAAAATTTTTCTTAGAAATTGAAAAAATATGGAAGTAACAGAATATTTTTTCAGTAACGATTATTTACATTAAATCTATACTTAGATTTAATGTAAATAATCCCATTTTATTTTTTTTTTTTAATCACGTACAGAAACATGTGGTTTTATATAATGCGTCCCTTCACAACCACCTGGTCTTTTTTTGTGCGTGTTTCACAAAATGTTCATGTGATAAACTAATTTCACTTTCTGAGTACAACTAAGGAAAGACAGAGAATTGTGGAATCTGTTTTTTCTTTTTCTGTATTTTTTTCTGTTTGTTTTTTTAACCCCAGCCTTAAACGATTTCATTGTGGTGTAGGGTTAAGGTGTGGCACTTGCTAACCATCTCAGTTACAATAATTAAAAAAAAAAATCAAATTGTCATTGATTTAACGCCCAGAAGTATAAATAAAGAAAATGGAAGACACAAAAATGGGAAATTGTGAATCTTAGTTTCTGACATCACACAAAATAATGAGGCCTTGACGGATGTGCGTTGTGGTGCATTGGATATCGGCTCGGAACGAGAAATCGGTTGAGACGAGTTCGAATTCCAGCCAAATTCAGTGCATTCACTTGCGCGCAAATACCCTTGGGAAAGGTATTAATCCGTCTCTTCCCTCCAGTTATGGGTAAAATAATAGAATAGATTGGGTTCTATAACCTTGGTCGGCAACCAGTCTACCGCAGAAAGCAATGCCAACCTACTGCGGGATAATCTTCTGCCCAGTCAGTCATGTCTCTTTCGACATGGCACTTAACTGACTGAGTGAATATAATAGTTGGAGACATGACTAGGACTCCTACTAGGCATAAAGTAGGGGATAAGTTTTCTATTCTTATAAAGTAATAAGCTGATCCCCCACTTATTATTACTTAATAATATAATACATCTCTTCCCTCTCTAGCTATGAGACAAATAACGGGACAGATTGGGTTCTATAGCCTTGGTCGGCAACCAGTCTACCGCAGAAAGCAATGGCAACCTACTGCAGGATAATCTTCTGTCCAGTCAGTCATGTCTCGAAAGAGACATGATCACCCAAGCGTGTATCACGTATGGCACTTAACTGACTGATCTTTAGTTATTTATAAAATCTAATACTTATGCGGTTTTATAGTCTGTGGACATATTTGTCATTTAATTAAGTCTGTTATTTGAAGAAATTTTGGTTGAAGAATGAAAAATAATATTAATTGGTGTGAAAAGAAACATTTTTATTTCGAAGAACTTCCGCATTCCCCGATTAAACGAATTAACCGGAATAAAAATTAGAGGGGGAAAATCTTTGATACTGAGTCTTAAAAAATGATTTTTTTTTATGCCAGTGAATCTTGTAAATCTTGAATTTTTGTAAATCCACAAAATGACAGACTTTTTGTATTGTTTTAGTTCATAAATTTCTCTTATAAAATGAGTGACATTTTATATTATTCAGCGAACTTGAAATAAAATGCTTTCTCTGTTACAAATAAAAATAAATGACTGACGTCACTCCCATTATTTTTCAACTCTTAAAAAAGAGCACGATTTAAGAAAAGATAAAAAATATAAGTGTTTAGTAATGCTCAACAGTATTTCGACAGTAGATCTGTCTTCGTCAAGTCATGTTTAAAAATTGTTTACAAGTATAACAATTCTATAAAAGATTATAAGTTTTTGTATAGAAGTTGCTTGTCTTGTAATAAAAAACAAAGAACAAAAACAAAGAACTACTGTCCTGGTAACGAAGGCGTCAAAATGAACGAAATGCCGCCAGCGTGAAAGAATTCAATTGAAAACACACATAACAATTATGGTCATTTTGGAATTTTCCGTTAGTTGATTAGTTACTAAAAGGAATTAATAGAAGAGATTAGTATAAATCTTATGGAACTCTTCAGTCATTGTTCATCTTCTCCAAGGCGGTAAATTAGTAATTTGCATATGTAACTATATCCTCTTGCTTTTTAAGAGTTGAAAGGTCGATAGCGTCTGAATATTTTTTTCAGAATGTGCACCTAAGATACAATAATAGTAATAATAATAATAATCCAAGCAAATCGACCAGACATAATTTTAAAAAAAAATCATGTTGAAAAAACATATCTTCTCATAAATATTGCAGCTCTAGCCTACAAAAAACATCTTTGAAAATGTTTGAGAAGCGAAGTAAATATAATGACTTCGTGATAGAAATTAGTAGAAAGTGGCATCTCAAGATAACACGATTACCTGTTTTTATTGGGACCCTGAGAATGGTATCAAAAGGAGCAAACAAATATGTGGACCAAATTCCTGGAAGCCCTAACATATAGGTATTGCAAAAAAATTCAAACTCGTGGGTAATTTTTACATTTTGCATATATTTCTCTCCATGCTACGACCACAATTATATATATATATATATATATATCTGTTTGTATGTTTTGATAAAAAACAAACTCCCCAAAATTTGTTTTCGCTTGAAGTCTTCTGTAGAGACTTGGGGACAACTCATACTAAACAAAGCAAAGGCAAAATTTAATAATAATAATAATAATAATAATGTATGAAAATTGAAGACATTTCGAAAAGACTGAAAAATCCGAGAGAAACTTGACATCAAGAAGAGAATACTGAGTAAGGTTCTCCAACGCTGAGGCGAATTGCTGTTTTTTAAAATCCAGAGAAAAACACCAGTTACTATTAACAACAACAGTAGCAACAACAACAACAACAATAATAATAATAATAATAATCTGAGCAAATTAGTGACCATTTAATATCTGGGTGCACTGGTCTACCCCAAAATAAATTTAGATATAGAAATGACGGGTGTAGGGAAATTGGAAAATATATTAATATCATAATCTTTCCCATGCAGAAAAATGACTTCAAAAAGTTCAAGTGTTATTTCATAGACATGACCATCTGGTCTGAGAAACAAAACAAAACCGAAAAAAAAAACAAAAACATTTTAGTAAAATGAAAAGAAATCAGATTATAAGGACTTGGAAATAGAAATTACAAGGTTGTGGTATTTAAACGCAATCATAATTCGAGTAATAATAGGAGCACTAGGAATGATTCAAAAGAATATTAAGACACATTAAGAAAGTCCCAGAAAACTTGCCACGTTCTTAGATACAATATGTGCTCGTAAATACGCTCGACATCGAATAATAATTTTCTTAATCCTCTTAAGTTAAATAACTTTAGCAAAAACAAAAAAAAAAACTTATTTGCATCAAGTCTCTGGTAAAACATTATGTAAAAAATTGTATAAAATTTTTTTTATCAAACAACAACAAATCAAGAAAATTGGAAACAACAAAAACAACAACAATAATTCGCAGAGTGAGTGTAAAATTTTTGCATCGCAGTTTTGTTCTATTTTAATGTTTAGTTCGAATTATCTAAACTATTTAGTTATAAAAAAGATTTCACATATTATTTTAGAACTTTTTACCATCTTTGCAAATAAACAAGTTCTATTCCAAAATTTTAAAAATAATTCACATTGCAGTTTTTCGACATATAACCTTTACTCTTTTATAATCCCTTTTGGATTTCATTGGTGTTTTTGTCTTTCAAATTAAAAACAGAAAATTATGGCGATCGTAAATAAATAAAACATAGCCTCTATTGATTTCCACAAATCTTCGATAATATAAAACAATATTTCATTTTTTACAGGAGAAATGTTGGTGTTGCTGTCAACGATTTTCCCCGATGTCGCAAATCAGAAAGCGTAATTAAACGGGAGATAATGGTCTGACTTACAATATTTCGCCATTATTACCATTAAGTAAATCAATATTATTATTAATTGATTAGATGTTTTTTTTTTTTTTTTTAGGTCTATTGACCCTTTGGATTTTGGGATTTTTTTTAAAAAGGCTTACTGACCTTTTGTAAATCCGAATAATATTTTGAATTGTAAGAATTTTTGGCGAATGAATATAGCATTAAGAATTGTTTTGAGAATAATGATTTTTCAGATACAAATCCTACTATTTAATTCATAGCTAGAGGAGGGGTGGTGGATTTATACGTTTCCTAAGAGTATAAGGAAGACAATATATATATATATATATATATATATATATATATATATATATTCTTTTGCTTATTTTATGGGTCAAATCTTATTCCGTTTTGGTTTTCCAAACCAAGAAAAAGTTTGAATATAACCGGTCTATTTTGCATAAAAAACAAAAAAAACAACCCCCCCCCAAAAAAAAACAAACGAAAATCGAAAGGAATAGTATCTGTTATTTTGTCATTTGTGAATATGTTTTTAATGTTGACTATATTTACACGTTAAATCATTTCTCTAAAAATATATTGACAATGAAGAACATTTTAGCTATACGACATGATTGTATTAATAACCATGTGCTCACATTTTGTTAACGCATGACTATTTTAGTAATTTTCTTTTCACTCGCAAATAGGTGATACATCCGAATAGAATTTTATCATTTTAATGTAAACTCTTAGCTGATGGCCGACTTCAGTGATTGATTTATATTCGATAAGTTTTAATAAACTTATACCTTTTGAGAAAAAAAAAACTATATTTAAATAAGTTTAAAAAAAAAATTAACCAAAGTACGTAATACGACCAAAATGATGACAAAACGAACGTCCCGACAAAGATATAAAAATCATGTTTTACCTGCAATCAAAAGCGATCAGATGAAAAATGTCCACTTACCTGCTAAAGCCAAATCTACAGGTTCACTAGTAGTACCAATTGAACCGTAAGGTGTGTGTGTGGTGTGTTCACTACTGGCTGGTGATATACTATGCATGGAACCTGTACTTCCCGTCGGGCTGAGAGGTTGTTGTTTAATGTATCGTTGGGTTTGCCATGATCCTGCCGGGTTTTGCGTCGCAGTGTCTCTCTCATACATACTGTTAGCCAAGTTACCTGGGTTTGTGGCGCTAGGTATGTGACCGTAATCTTGACTTATAGCCGGTGCCATGGCACAGCTGGATGCAAAACGGTTGGCAAAACTGCAGCTTGTATTGTTGTGTTGAGGCACTGTGTTCGGATTCGCTAAATTTCCTAGATTAGTTGGATAAAGACCGCCGTTCATCGCGTTCATCATCGTATTTACAGCGCCAGAGTTGTCATAAGCAACTTGAGGTGTTGTGTTTACAGAGCAAGCCATGTTCATCTGTGTGATCCCGTTGTTCTGATGGAGCATTTCATAAGGGGCATGTCCAAGCATAGGGGCGGCAGGTCCACCCATGGCGTTGATCATGTTAAATGGCTTTAGTTGGCACTTGCGCCGAAATCCGCGCGGCCTACGTCGGAAGGAGCCCTCTTCAAACATGAATTCAGCTGACGGATCAATTGTCCAGTAATGACCTTTGCCCGGGCGACCAAGTCCCTTAGGGAGTTTAATGAAACATTCGTTTAGTGATAAATTATGTCGAACCGAGTTCTTCCAACCTTGATAAGTCCCACGAAAAAATGGAAATTGTTGCTGAAGAAAGCTGTAGATTTCACTAAGTGTGCATTTTTTGACCGGTGATGATTGGATAGCCATGACAATGAGTGCTATATATGAATAAGGGGGTTTTTCCTGTCGACGTATTCCGACGCCGGCTTTCTTGGTAGTTTTTGATCCAGGTGATCCAGATTCTGTAGGCGAAGTTGTTGTACTAGGAGCGTCTTCTCTGTCTTCTGACACTTGTCCCACCGGTTCTATTTTCATATTAATTAAGCCACCAGTGTCAAGAGTTTCTATCGGAGGTAATTCCGAAACGCTTTTCATTGTTTCTGGCGTTAAATTTCTATTCCCCAATCCTTTTGCGTCCATCATGCTTCTTTTTTTCTATCAAAATGAATCCTATATATATATATATATAAAAATAAACACTTTCTTGAATTAAAAACAAAAACACCGTTTCTCTAGAAAAGAACGAAAGTTTTTGAGCTCTGAAAAAACAAATGAATCTTTGGTTTTCTTACAAGGAAAACACAACAATTATAATATTTTTCATAATATTATGATAGAAATCCTAACATTGTCGAAGGTCAAGTCCATATAAAAACAAACAAACGTGCTGTTAAAATGCGAGCAAGTTTTTTTTTTCCCGAAATAATATCAACAAATGTATCATATGATGAGGTATAGGTGATTCTCGGAAAGCAGGAAGAAAATAAACAACCCACACATAAACAAAGAAATCAGGATAAATATATTGCGAGTCGTCTTTTGGTGGTTATAAACTCGAGTCTACGATGTGTACTTTTTCGTTGTTTCTTGTAAACTCGCCTCTATACAAAATGAGAGAGAAAGAGAAATACCTTCTTACTCAGCCAATTTCATTGGACGCTTTTAAGCATCCAATGATACGTCCATATCTTACAGCGCAAAATGCTTCCTCTTTTAATAACCCGCTCCCTTTTACACGACTGTCAAGCTATTTAGCAAGCTAGCAGTTGTAGTCCACCAGGAATTTTCAGCTGACCTTAACGACTTTTTTACCAGCGTCTGATAGATTTAATGTTAATAAGGTGCCAGTCAAAAATACTAAGGATGATATTCTTGCGAGGTGAGATAGGAGAAAGATTTATTCGGGAGAGACTGTTGCCTTTATATACACATATATATATATATATGTAAATTAGGTCCAAAGTTCGCATGTTATATTCATGAGGCCAAAGTCCATTACAGATACCTATTTATTTAGCGTTTGCCATGTACTCAATCATTGTATTGTCTCTTTAATGAGTGCACAGCGATTCTACGTTATTAAGATCAGGATGTATAGAAATATAATCACGTCAATGGGTACAATGAAAAGGATACATTTTTTAAAGAAAGAATTCATTCTTTTATATTTTTGGTTTCAATAAGAAAAAATGTTTAAAAATTGAATTATTTTTCTGTCTTAATCAGAAAGTTAAAACCGTTTTGAAACAACATTTACATTTTTTTTTTAGTCAAAGATTTTATTTTTATGACAAATATTTTTAATGAACCAAACTAAATGAACCAAACTAAAACAAAGTTGCACAAACTGAATTTAACTAAAATTATGTTTTTTTTCGTGCGTGTAAAAACAAAATTATAAAATGTTTTTAGAATATTTTGTACAGAAAAAAGTCAGCAAAGAAAAACATTTTGTAAAAAAAAAAAAAAAAAAAAAAAAAAAAAAAAAAAAAAAAAAAAAAATGCCAACGTTTCCACCAATAAACACCAAAATACGACGTAAAACTACTGTGCGAAAATAAAATAGAATTTATTTTTCTGTGAAAGGGAAAAATTAAACACAGAACAGTCCTATTTGAATCTAATACTTCAAAATGTCGTACTTTGTCAATACGATTTCATCTAAAACCAGGAGGGGGGAAATCAAAATTAAAAGAAAAAATTAATGAAAAGAAATCGGCTTACTATTGAAAAATAAAAAACACCAGTATTTTGTAAACTGGGAAAAAAAAGAAAAAAAAGGAAACACACAGAGAACATAAAAAAAAAAAGAAAAGAAAAAAATACTCATGCGTTTGTCGGATTTCTTATTAAGCTTAATTTAATCTGTGACAAGGCGACAAGTGTAAAGCAACTAGCAAGAACTAAAAACTCATTTCAGTAGCGAATTGGTCCGCAAGGAATACATGCCAAACATCGCGCTATGGTAGACGCATTCAAAGTTCAAATCTTTGAAGAAAAACAAATTTTATTTTAAGTTCAAAATGAAAATAGTCTATTTGTTCGGCTTTTAAAATTTATTTCAATTTAATGACGCTTAAATTTCAATCTGTGTTACGCTATAATTTGTATTATATAAAATAATATATTGTAATAAATTTAATAATGCAAAATTATGCAACGATAGTGATTTTATGTAACATGATTTTATATATAGTATATAATTTTATATATTAACGATATGATTTTATATATAGTATATAATTTTATATATTAACGATATGATTTTATATATAGTATATAATTTTATATATTAACGATATGATTTTATATATAGTATATAATTTTATATATTAACGATATGATTTTATATATAGTATATAATTTTATATATTAACGATATGATTTTATATATAGTATATAATTTTATATATTAACGATATGATTTTATATATAGTATATAATTTTATATATTAACGATATGGTTTTATATATAGTATATAATTTGATATATTAACGATATGATTTTATATATAGTATATAATTTGATATATTAACGATATGATTTTATATATAATTTAACTATATAATTTTTATAATATACAAATGCTACGATATAATTTTTATAATAATAATTTTATAATATAATGTAACTATATTTGGAATATAAAATGCAACTGGAATAATTTTATAACTAATGTAAAATATAATTTTATTATCTAAAAATGTAACTATTTAATTTTTATAATATAAAATAATGTAACTTTATAACTTTTTCATTAGATTTTAATCACATAACACTTTTTTTTTTTATAAGCGTTTCACCCCGAGCAAGGCATGTCACTGCCACTACTGTGCAGGGGGCTACGTAGAGTGGAGAAAGGCTGATTAAATATAGAAAATGACAGAGGGTGGGTGATAGGCGGGTAAGGACACCGAGAATGAGGGTTGGGTAGATGAGAGTGTTGTGAGAATAGTTGGGAGTTAGTGTGATAGGAGGTGTCTATTGACCCTACATTTAAACACCTGGAGATTGTAACTGTCGGGAAAGCAGAGTTGTGGAAGGGAGTTCCACAGGCGGGAAGCGCGAGAAAAGAAGCTGTTGGAGTAGAATTTACGGTTACATCTTATTTGTTTAACTGTAAAAGGGTGGGACCTAGTTGCTAATCTAGTATCTCGTGTAAATTCGTGCTTAGGCGGCACCAGTGATCTAAGCTCATCGGAGCAGAAGCCATGAAAGTACTTGTAGAAGAGGCACAGGGAAGCCACATCACGCTGGTGAGAGAGTGGTTGCAGCCGGTCTGCCAAGTCAGTATCAACCACGTTACAGATCCTCCTTGAAAATTATATTTAATTTTAAAATAAAGAACTAAATCGTTATTTTTTTTCGTTTTATTAATGTTTAGTCAAGGTTATTAAATTATTAGAGCGTTCGTATTGACGACATTGAGCTAGAATTAGAAACAATAAAATTTCCGATGATGGTTCTAACCAAATATATTCCCAAACGATCATAGATCATAAAAAGGAATTACCAAGAAATTTCTGTGCTTTTAAAAAATGTTTTAAGTGTATTTGCTATTGTTATGTTTAAAAAGGAAGTTGTTTAAAAGCATTGAGAAACAAAAAGATTTATTTTAATTAAAATAGAAAAGAAAAATGATTTTAATTAAAGTTGTAATAAAATAATATTTACCTCATCCGATAAGGAAATATTAACAATTAAATTAAGGTGTAACAAACAACAGATGAAAAGTAAATTAGCCACACATCGATAATAAACTTTATTTTTAAATTAAAGCAGTCTTTTTTATAAATAAAAGTAAAATTTCAAGCAAATGTTCTTGGAAAAAAAAAGTGATTCTAATTTAATTTTTTGACAGAGCTAAAGGAGACCACCACCGCCACCTTTTAAATTTGTTGTTTTTCATTGTTTTTTATTTTTTTTCAGTGCAGTCTTATCAATTAAATAAAGTTTCCGATTATAAAAAAAAAATTTGGAAAAATTTCAATATTGAAACACACGAGTGGTTCCAAAATGGAGGATCGATTTACTATTCAGTTGTATGAGAAACTGAGTCCCCCTTAAATGGGGGACTCAGTTTCTCATACAACTGAATAGTAAATCAATTTTGGAACCACTCGCGTTGGGGTCGCTTTGGTTTGTTTTTTTTTTGGGGGGGGGGGACGAGTTGTTGGTCTTTTCATCTTTTTCAAGTTTTCTTCAGTTCTTACGATAGCATCTTCCTCGGAAACTCCAAGAATGGGTTTAAAACATTTCGCAAAGGATTCAGTTGTTGAATATATGCAAGCAAAAAAGTTAATTGCACAGGATCGATTTACTATATAAGGTTCTATGAAAAATTGAGCCCCACTCCAAATTGTTTAAATGTTGAAATTTTTCCAAATTTTCTTTGTCAATCGGAAAGTTTAGGGTTTAATCGATAAGATTGCACTGAAAAAAAGTAAAAAAAAAAAAAATGTATAATCAACAAATTTACAGGTGGTGGTAACGTCGTACCGGAAAGTGATTCCAAAATGGAGGATCCATTTACTATAACGTTGTATGAAAAACTTAGCCCCCCCCCCCCCCCTAAAAATTGTTGAAATATTGAAATTTTTCCAAGTTTTTATTTTGTCAATCGGAAAGTTTAGGGTGTAATTGATAATATTGCACTAAAAAACAAAAAACAAAAAAACAAAAAACAAAAAAAAAAAAACAAATTCAAAAGTGGTGGTAGTCTCCTTCAGGTCTTCCAATTTTTCTTTTTGTAGTATCTTACAACTTAATTGCAAAAACTGTTTGATTAAATAAAACTATTATTATAAATTATTTCTAATTCATTTTAAAAATAAAATTAATTTTTAAAATTATTTTATATTTTAACAATTTAAATTTATATGACATTGAAACGCAAGGATTATATAGAGTTTAACATTATTTAAAAATATTTAAAAATAGGTTTAACTGAAAGTGCAAGCGAAGGCTAAAAATGTCCATTAAAATGTTAGTTATTCATAAATTATTTACATTATTCCGACTATTGTTCTCAATCATATTTCTATGCCATATTCACATTTCGGCCGTTGTACACTCCGACCTTCTTCAGAATTGAACAATTTGTTTCCTTTACCGGGGTAGATTGTTCTAGTTCCATGAGGCATGCCTCTTCTAGATATCTCATTTATCTCCCTTTAACTCAACTCTTATTTTTTTTGTTCACCTCCGCTGTAGCCAGGTATTGAACTCACAACTCTTTGAGTCAAGTCACTGAATTCAACCACCGCTTTTATCCACTGGGCCATAGGACTCATGACGAAATAAATTCCAATCAACTGATGAAAGTCAGAGCCTACAACGGTCGAAACGTTGTAAATATGGCAACAAAGATAAAGACAACAGGTCGAACAATGTAAATAGTGTAAATAATTACAATAGTTCATCTCAGAAATATAGACAAATCTTCATAAATTATTCAAAAACGAAAGTTTGAGTTTTGATTTAAAAGCGTTAAATTGAATTAAATATTTTCACGGATACTACAAATTTGAGATTAATTCTATAAGAATTTACTGCGAACTTTTTCAACTTGCGATTAAAAACAAATCTGTATTATTTAATTGTCGATTAAAAATAACGTACAGCCGGTATTGAAATGAGCTTCTTTAGAAGAAAGCTGAGAATAATTCTATGGACTTGGAAACTATTTATAAGACATTTTTTCCATTTTCTGTTCAGGCGGTTAGAATTTTGTACTGAGCCCTTTATTTCGTTATGTGTCGAAATGTTGTGGTCGAAAATGTTTCCCAAACTTCAGGGAACTTCCAACAAATATCACTTTATCAACATAAACCATTTCCAAAAACAACAACAATAAAAAAAAAAAAAAAATAAAGAAAAAAAAAAAGATTAGCAACCAGGTTCCACCCAGGTTTCACTGTGAAACCAATCAATTGTAAACGCAAATTCTACTTCATCAGTTTCTTTTCTCGCACTTCCCGCCTGTGGAATTCTCTTCCATTTACTTGTTTTCCCGACAGCTATAATCTCCAACAATTTAAATGTAAAGTCAATAGTCATCTCCTATTTCGCTGACCTGCATCCCCTCTCTCATACTTCTTTCTCTGTCCACTCCACTCTCATCCGTATTCTCGTCCTTCTCTTACCCACTTTCCTGACACCCCCTACAACCTGTCACTCTTTCTCATAATTTTCCTCCTATGTAACCCCCTGAAAAACAATGGCAGTAAAATGACTTGCTTGAATAGGAATATAAAAATGGGACTTGCTTGAATAGGAATATAAAAATATGACTACAAAAACCTAAACAAAATATACTCATCCTATACGATTTCTTAAAATTAATTTAAAAATAAAATATGCTGAGAAGACCGTGAACTGAATAACGACAAAATTTTAGATAAAAAGACAAAGAAAAAAAAAAACAAACAAACGAAAGGACACTTATAATTAACGCCTGGAAGAGACAATTGAAATTTCTAGTTCACAGAATGAGGAAAGAAAGCTTGGAAAATTTGATACACACATGACAAATTAAAGGTAAGAGGGGCAGAAGAAAAAATGCATAAATTAACTAGTAAGCTTGAGTAAATTGATGACGGAACAGGAGAAATAACAAAAATGCAAAATTTATTAAGAACTACAAAAGATAGGAAATTGTGGAGAGTCATGATTAAAGTCCTGAAGGGATACGGCACGAAGAAGAAGCTTGAATAAATGGATGGAAAATTTTCGGAGAGACGACAGAAAGACAAAATTGATTAAAAAGCTACAAACAAAAAAACAAAAAAAAAACAAAAACAAAAAAAAAAACAGGAAATTATGGAGAGCGATGACTTTCAAGTCCTGAGGGTCATGGTACATAGAACTATAAAAAGATTAGAAATTCAATATACATTATTTACTCTGAGAAACTTATATTAAATCGGTAAGGAGAGTATTATTTTTCCTTTTAAAATAATTTGTATTTTAGACTTTGAACTTTCGACAAAACTGATGTCTTTTTTTAATTTCTTGAAAAATAAGTTAATTTTGTCGCATTGGCAAAGATTTCTTTATAGCAAAAATTAGCAATTTGTTAATTCCCTAAAGGAAGGAATCAAAGCAGAACCATAGAAACACAGCCGCGTCGAATAAAAGAATTTGATTCTTGATGTAATTCATCGGGCAAACAGATGTGCCTAAAAGGTTTGACTAAAGGTCATAATCTGAGTTGCTTGTGGGTCACAGAAACACCTGTCGCAGGGGACATCACATGAGTGTCCTCTCGGTTTAACCTCCTCCACCGACGTAATCGATATCTTTACAAAGCAAGCAAACACACACACACATTATGGGAGAAAAGATAAATTGACTATTTGGGAAAATTAATAAGTATGTTAGATTTACTTATTTTTATTCTTATTAAAGTTGTTCAATTCGACCCCCCCCCCCCAAGGATGTGAGCTACTGTTCTCCACAGCTTCCCGTCTTTTGTTGCTTTGCGCGGTGTTTACCCCTTCATAACCCATTCGGCTTTGGGCACCTCGAGGTGGTTAGCAAGTTTGTCTCGCTAGAATCATTATAGTTGAGTAGTGAGTTCAGTCCTCACTGGGTGTCCTATACTTTCGGCCTTGTGCCACATCGAAGCTACGCATAAAAAATCATCATAAATCATTCGGCTTCAATGAATTATCGATAACTTAAGCTATATTTCGCTGTCGAGGACAGATATGCTTCTGAGAAAAAAAAAAACAAAAAAAACAAAAAAAACACTGTGAGGTACCCGGTCCCGGGAAACTGATGCCTGAGGCTAAACCATCCCACTGCACCAAAGGGATGGTTCGGGCAAACGACAGTTGTGGGGGCTGGGTAACCCTGGCCTGAACGTAAGGCGTCTGGGTCTCCCACAATAAACTCGACCTTGTATCACATCGCGTCTCTGTCGCCGAAAATGATAATCCTTAATCCCATGAGCTACTTCAACCCATTCATTTAAGAGTCAATCAGTTAAGTGCCATACGTGATACACGCTTGAGCGATCATGTCTCGAAAGAGACATCACTGACTGGGCAGAAGACTTTCCCGCAGTAGGTTGCCATTGCTTTCTGCGGTAGACTGGTTGCCGACCAAGGCTATAAAAACCAATCTGTCCTATTATTTAACCCATAACTGGAGGGAAGAAACGGATTAATACCTTTCCCAAGGGTATTTGCGCGTAAGTGAATGCAAGGAATTCAACTGGAATTCGAACTCGGTTCCCCGTATTGTCGTTCCGAGTCGATATCCACAACACCACAACTATCACTAAAATGGCATTGTTTTAATAATAATTACTTTAAAAATTTTCAGTCATTAAAAAAAAGTTGATTCGGGCGCTCCTCTGGGATTAGGAACCGTGAAGCTTAAGCTTCGTTTGTTTTATCTGTTAATCTCCTCTTTGATAAAGATTAATCGAAAAGCTGATTGCTGGGAGGTTTTCTTCTGTGTGTTGTCTCCATTCAGGTTGATGACGATCATGGCTCTCTGCGATTTCCTCTTCTTAGTAGTTCATAATAAATGTTCTCACTTTTTTTACCTCTCTTAAATCCTGTTCCGCCATTTACTGAATCTCACTAGATAATTTATGCGCTGTTTTTCCTCTGTCCTTGCTTTCAATCTGTACTGTGAGTATCAACATTTTCAAGCCCTCTTTCCTCATTATGTACCCTAGAGATTTCAACTTTCTCTTCCTGGTGTTAAGTATAAATTTCTTCTTTGTTTCCATTTTCTCTAAAACTTCGTTGTTGCTCACCTGGTTGATGCATAGTATCCTTCCTTAAAACGCCATTTCTGTTGCATCAAGTTTCTTATTCATCTGTGAGAAGATTGTTCAACATTCATTGCCATATAGAAGTACTGACATTATTCAGTATTCTTGTCTTTGTTTCTAACAAAATTTTTCCATTTCTTAATACTTTGCTTAGCTTTTGGAAGACATCTTTGAATTTCAGTGTCCTCTGTTTAAACATTTCCCAGATATTTAATTTGTTCTGTTTCATTTTTGTATTTCTAATTTGTAATTTGCATCTTGGCCTGTCTCTTTTGCTAACAACCATACATTCCGTCTTCTTACAATTGATGCCTAGTCCTTTCTTCTAGCTTTCCTTTACTACTTTCTGTAGTTTTGTTTCACCTGTTTCTTTTTTTTTTTTTATAGTTATTTCAAATATGTCTCGGTTTCTTCAAGTATACTCGAGTTTTGAAGCATCAAAAATTATTTCATTAAAGTCCTTTATCGTCACTATCAACATTTATGACCCCTTAGTAGCTTAAAAAAAACAAAAAACAAAAACAAACAAAACAAAAAGCAGCAACAAAATACAAAACAGATTTCGTTCGTTTCTTTAAGTTTTTTTTTTCTTTTTAATCATATCACCCCGAGCAAGGCGGTAACGCCACTGATATGCAGGGGGCTACATAGGAGTGAAAAGATTGGAAAAGAGAAAACCGGAACCCGCATTCTAAACAGGAAACAAGGGATGAGCCTCTTCACCTGTTCAATAGACGTGGGTGGAGTGTGAACCGGGCGATAGTTTAGTCTATCTACTCGAATTGAAAAAAAAAAAAAAATGAGAAGATTGAAAAAGAGAAAACCGGAAACCGCATCCTAAACAGGAAACAAGGGATTTACCTGCTCAATAGACGTATCCAATGAAGAGAGAATATAGAAAACAGAATAAATATTTTTGAAGAAAACTTGTTTTGTGAAATTGCTTTTCAAAGCACAAATATATTTCTACTGTTGATCTTAACAAAAGAGTAATTACAGTCGTACACCAAACGTTTCCAAACGGTAATTTTTATTGCTATGGATAATTTCTGACAATAGAATATAAATACCCATTTTCCCCAGTAAGGGCAAATTGTTTTATGGTATAACTTTGCAATAATTATGCGTATATCCCCACAAAAGAAGGACCCCCCACCAAAAAACAAAAAAACAAAAAAAAAAAAGTACTTGGCTTTGTCAGTCAGTTAAATGCTATACGTAATGCACACTTTAGGCGATCATGTCTCTTTAGCGAAATGACTGACTAGGCAGAAGATTATCCCGCAGTAGGTTGCCATTGCTTTCAGTGGTTGCCAGCCAAGGCTTTAGAACCCAATCTGTCCTATTATTTAACCCATAACTGGAGGGAAGAGGCGGATTAATACTTTTCCAAAGGTTATTTGTGGGTAAGTGAATGCAAGGAATTCAACTAGAATTCGAACCCGATTTCTCGTTCCGAGCCGATATCCACTGCACCACAACGCACATCTCTTGGCTTTGTATAGTGAACAAACTCTTTCAAATGATATTACATCAGGAGGATGAGTTTACCAAATGCAGTGCAAACAATGCGCCTCAAAATACATCCGCTAAACATCGCACGATTTAAAGAAAGGACATAAAAAGGATTTAAAATTTAAGAAAACACTCATAGCACTTGTTTGTTGCCCAAACCTCCTTGATCAGAATTCTGAACTGCAAAATCCTATTTTACTAAAAACGTTAATTTAATAAGGCAAAGATGCATTGAATGTGCCAGGATCAATATATCCCCTACGAGGAATCAGTGCCGTGGTAAGCAACACCCCTCCCCCTGCAGAATGCGCCTTGTGGCCCCTCTACCCGCAAAATGCTACTTAGCCTCCCCCCGCCATCCAAGCATACTGAACCCACAATAAATGGTACTTGGAACAAAATTAATTACTCTTCGAACGCAGATATTCAGTGATCACGAGAAAAAAAAAAAAAAAAGAGAAGAGAAAAAAAAGAAAAAAAAGAGAAAAAAAGAAAAAAAAGAAAGAGAAAAAAAGAAAGAGAAAAAAAGAAAGAGAAAAAAAGAAAGAGAAAATAAAAGAAAGAGAAAAAAAAGAAAGAGAAAAAAAAAGAAAGAGAAAAAAAAAGAAAGAGAAAAAAAAGAACGAGAAAAAAAGAACGAGAAAAAAGAAAGAGAAAAAAAAAGA
>JBBBDQ010000946.1:1625000-1685000 GCA_037127315.1 Ascarosepion bandense | reverse complement strand
TATATATCATGCATGGACTCTCCTGTTAGTTTCGACGTATGAGTGTCTAACATAGACTACCACACAAAGAATTGTTTAGAGTGGTGAAGGCTTGTGTAGCACCATCCACACTTTTTGGAACTGCTGATAACAAACAATCGTGAAGAAGTTTGAAGATGAACAGCAGACATCAGTTATTTAACCCATAACTGGAGGGAAAGGACGGATTAGTACCTTTCCCAAGGGTACCAGTGCGCAAGTGAATGCAGAGTATTTTACTGAAATTGGAACTCGGCTCACCGATTTCCCTTTCTAAGCCGACAACCACCGCACCGCAACGCACATCCGTGAATAAACGCTTACAGCACCTGCTATTCCCAAAGGTCACCCATCTAAGTACTGGCTAGGCTCAACGTAGGTTAACTTCGGTGATCGAGCGGGAACCGGTGTATTTAACATGACCTGCCTCTCTCTCTCTCTCTCTCTCTCTCTCTCTCTCTATATATATATATATATATATATATATATATATATATATATATATATATATATATAAAGTAAAGGTAAAACATTAAGGAAGAGAAACAGACAAGAGAAGTATAGGGTCAAGGAAAAAGGAAAAAAAAAAGAGGAAAAAAGTTGGTTAGCATGTATACTTCGGGGTCAAACCCCAAAGTAAATCTCCATTCTGATTAGCCACACAAAAAAACCCCACATACATTCACAGCAAACCAAAAAATTTTGTCATTTAAATGTAAATCATCTGCACAACCACGCCAACATTGCCTGATGATGAGAACCTATCTCGAAACTCAGAAATGTCCATGTCGCAATGTAAAACTAATATATAACTATATAATTATATTAAATTATAAAGTATCTATAAACAAAAAATGTGTTTTACTAGAAAAAACGCTCATAAATTATTCGTAAGATTAACTGAAATTCCTAAACATTTAAAACCCGTCATAGTTCATATTTGAAGAGAATTCTTTTTCATGTGCAGTGTAATGTTAAGTTTTTGTTGTACCTTTTTATATGTTTGTTGGATATGTTTGCCTGGGAAAGTATTGTTTCTATAAGGAAAGGTGATCTTGGAAAAAAACGTGTGTGTGTATTTAGGCAGCATATATTAATTCAAGTATGTTTGGTTGAATAGTTTATACATTATGTCTATTTTTATTTTAACCCTCTCATAGTCACAGATTTATATCCTCGTGTTGTAAAAAGCAGATTCTTCGTTGTAAAAAGCAGATTCTTCGTTGTATTAGATAAATCTAATTGTTATTAAAAATATACAACAAATATTCAACGATCACACCAAATTTCAAATATTAACTTATCTTAATTTTAATCTTATTAACAATATGAAACTGAAAATCGAGAAACTAGTCACGGCCAACAACGCGAAGATAAGAAAACTTCCCAAAATAATTGAAATCTACAAAACAAGATGAATGCATGAAACAATAAAAATGCAAAAAACAACTTTCCTTTCCATCTTAGCATATCCTAAATCTCCAATCCGCTTTATTAACCCAAATCATTAACAAACGTATCCAATATACACCTAGTAATATAGTATTAAATCAAATTATCACCCAGTTCACACTCCACCCACGTCTATTGAACAGGTGAAGAGGCTCATCCCTTGTTTCCTGGTTAGGATGTGGGTTCCGGCTTTCTCTTTTCCAATCTTTTTACTCTTATGTAGCCCCCTGCGCATCAGTGGCGTTATCGCCTTGCTTGGGGTGAGATGATAAAAAAAACAAACAAACAAAAAAACAAAAAACTCGGGAACTAATCCAAATCTTAAAACCACAAAAACCTAATAATGAAAACATTGCCTCACTTGATGTTAAATGATTATTTGCCAATGTCGATTGATATAATTATAAAGAATATTTACAACAATCCATCTCTTCCTCTATTAAAAATTAGACCTAACATACTGCTGGAACTACTTTTGACTGGAACCACTGAGGTTCTTTTCTATGACCATCATAGTAATATATAGTTACCACGTGTTAATGTTTCCTCGCGTTCATCTCAGGGAATAACTTTTGCATGCCTAACCTTTAAAATAAAATATTTAATACCACTAAAAAAAAAGAAGAAAAAGCACTCCCTCTACCTAAGATACGTAGATGATATTCTCATCTTAGTTAAGAAAATAAAATACATGAACTACAAAATATTCTAAAAACATCCGCTCTTAAGTTCACATACGAACTTAATAAAATTCGTTTTCTTGATATATTGATAGTCACCAACGCGTTTACTGCCTCCCTGCTGTATTGATAGTCACCATATATATATATATATATATATATATATATATATATGCTTGATTTTGATAAGTTTTAGCGATAAGATTGATATTTTTTTCAGTGGTTTTATTGATAAAATGTATTTTGGCATTTGGTATGAAATAATATAAGGTTGATGATAGAGAAATGTTTGATAATAGTGTCTCTTGAATAGCGAGATGTTTCTGATATTGTGATTTATATAGAATTATCATATTAAATATGCGTGAAAAACTTAAGAATTATATATATATATATATATATATATATATATATACACACACACACAAATTCTTAAGTTTTTCATAAGTTTATATATATCTAAACTTATTTGTAACTGGAATTTTGTCTGTGTGTGTCTGTGTATCCGTTACCTATAGCCTCCGAAACGGCTGGACCGATTTTCTTGAAAATTTATACAGTTGTACTATAAGCGTCTGCGAGTGTTCTTAGCTAGGATTTGTGTCGAGGTACCCCCGATAAATATCGAAAATCGATAATCGAAAAAATCGGTTTATAGAAATTTGATACACTCATAGACAAAGACATAAGAGACGATATTCAGAAGTTTCAAGGTTGCAGTTCTTACAATAGTGCAGAAAATCGATAATATATAAGGCAATATGTTTGTGTGTGTGTCTGTTTATCTGTACTGTATATCCTTAATACAGATCCACAATTTTTATCCGATTCTCTCTAAATTTCACACATATATTCTTTAGGCTGAGCTCCAGAATCATGGATTAGTTTTAAAGCTTTCTTTACCCCGAGCAACGCCGGGCTATACTGCTAGCATATATATATATATATATATATATAAAGTATAACTTTATATATATATATATATATATATATATATATATATATATATATATATATATATATATAAAGTTATACTTTAGAACATGTACAAACTACAATCTATTACAAAATTGTACACTTTGTTTCGACAGTGAAAAAACACTGTCTGATCAAGTAGTTAGTAATGATGGTTATATATATATATATATATATATATATATATATATATATATATATTAGAACATGTAAATAACTACTATAAAATCGTATATTTTGTTTCGACATCGAAAAAACAATGTATCCTCATGTAGTTGAAATGATTTTAATGAGCTGAGACATTTTTCCAATGTCGAAACAAAATGTATAATTTTTGTAGTAATCATTTACATATTTTTAATGTAAAATTTGAATAATAAATATTTATTGCTCTATTTTTATATTGTGCTCCTTTTTTAATTAATTTTTGAACGTTTCAATTTTAGTCTTCTTTTTACATTTGGACACACACACACACATTATATATATATATATATATATATGAGAGAGAATGAGTGAGAGAAAAGGAGAAAGAGTGAAAAAGAATTAATACAAATATAAAAATATTTAGGCACACATAGAATATATATTTTTTCTCTCTCTCACGTTCTCTGTCGATGTCTGTCTGTCTATCACTCTCTCTCTCTCTCTCTATATATATATATATATATATATATATATATATGTGTGTGTGCAGGTTACAAAATCAAACTTTTGACAAGTAGTATTTGCCAAAGAACGGCTTAAATTAATAAAAAGAACTGAATACAATTTTCAAAAAACAAAATGTAGGGCAATTTTAGACAAAATAATTAGACCAACATTTCTACTATAATGATTTGATTTTTATTAATTTCCTATCATCAAGTAGTAAAAAATTTCGTTCATATATATATATATATATAACTATTATCATTTATATAATAAGATTCTGTACGAAATAACAATTTGAAACATCAGTCAGTTAAGTGCCATACGTGATACACGCTTGGGCGATCATGTCTGGAAAGAGACATGACTGACTGGGCAGAAGATTATCCCGCAGTAGGTTGGCATTGCTTTCTGCGGTAGACTGGTTGCCGACCAAGGCTATAGAACCCAATCTGTCCTGTTATTTGACCCATAACTGGAAGGAATAGACGGATTAATACTTTTCCCTAGGGTATTTGAGCGTAAGTAAAGGCAATGAATTCAGCTGGAATTCGAACTCGGAACCCCGATTTCTCGTTCCGAATCGATATCCAATGCACCACAACGCACATCCTATTTGAAACATATACAATACAAAAATATGCAAAATAAATATATGAATGAAATGTGTAATTGTATAAAATAACATTATTCAATAAATAAATCTATGAATAAGCAATCAATCAAGAATATCATGGTAATATGGTAAAAAGTGGCTATATATATATATATATATATATATATATATATATATATAGTAGGAAAGATGTAAGACACACTAGAAAATGATTTAATTTAACGCGTTTCACCAAGTTTATGCCTCGCCTAATGATGTCCTAAAGAACGAAACGCGTTACACGAAAACCTTTTCCATTTTGTTGTACATCTTTCCCGCAAATTCTTCTTGATATATAAAATTTATACATTGTTATCACACACACACACACATATATATATATATATATATATATTTGTGCGGCAACCTTCCTGTTAAGCATCTTTCAAAGAATATGGCAGACAAAGAAGTTTAATTAATTTTTATTTAGATTTTTAAGCATTCTTAATTTTTTTTTTGTGTAGTAGGAGTAAGGGGATACAAACATTTTCCATGAATTTCATTGTCCGAAACACTTGCGGTCTTTTGGCATTTTTAAGTGGGCGTTGATAGTTTTTGCTCATATTGTGCCTGTTGAAATCTATTTTAGTGCTGTTTTGAATCGGAGAGTATATATATATATATATATATATATATATATATATATATATATATATATATATATTAATCATATCGCCCTAAGCAAGGCATTTTACTGCCACTGTTTTGCAGGGGGGGTTTACATAGGAGGTAAGTTATGAGAAAGAATGACAGGTTATAGGGGGTGTCAGGAAGTGGGTAAGACAAGGATGAGAATACTGATGAGAGTGGAGTGGACGGAGAAAGGAGCATGAGAAAGAGGAAACAGGCTAGTGAGAAAGGAGATGACTGTTGACTTTAGATTTAAATCCTTGGAGATTGTAGCTGTCGGGGAAGCAAGTAAATGGAAGAGAATTCCACAGGGGGAATAGCGAGAAAAGAAGCTGGTGTAGTAGAATTTGCGTTTACATCTTATTGGTTTCACAGTAAAAGGGTGGGATATGTATGTATGTATGTGTGTGCGTGCGTGTGTGTGTTGTTCTGTATGTATGTAACGCATTTTAAAATGCTGTCTTTTATGTTGAAAAATGTTGGTTTAATATGAGATGTATTTAATTTTCGGTGTGTGTCTGCGTGTGATTGAAAAAGGAATAAATAGTATATCTTAAAAATTTGATATGTTTCGTTATTTATATAACTCCATAAAAAATTCTAACAAGCGAAATAAACACCTACACATGTCAAATTTTTGTTCTGTATCCGATCATTCAAAATCCATGTTTTCAATTCATGTATAATATATATATATATATATATATATATATATATATATATATATGGCAAGATATGGCACAGAAATATATTATTTACTATTATTTTTTTTTACTCTAGTAGATAGTAGACAGCTTCATCTATCATCCAGGTTCACACTCTTCCCCAGTATTTTGAACAGGAGTAGAGGTTTATCCCTTGTTTCCTGCTTAGGACTGGGTTTCTAGTTCGTTCTTAATTCTATTCTTGTCATTCTCTTTCACTCTGAATAACCCATGGCATCTTACTGGCATTCTCACCTTGGTTTGGGTAAAAAAAAAAAAAAAAAAAAAATGGAATGAGTTTAAAATTAAATTTCATCAGCGTACCACCCATAATTTGAATTGTTTTTCTTTACAAAGCTTATAAAATTTAATGTTTCCATTATTTTGGGTATCAGTATATATATATATATATATATATATATATATATATATATGTGTGTGTGTGTGTGTGTGTGTGTGTCCAGTCCGTAAAAGGAAGGATAATCCAACAAGGTCAACTTAATATAAAATATTAAGTGTTATATCTGTATAGAGTACTCAATGGATGTTATCCAGAGCGATATGATATTTATAAAGGAAAGCTCAACACGTCATTTAAATTGGTTATAAATTTTTTAATTTATAACCAATTTAAATGACGTGTTGAGCTTTCCTTATATATATATATATATATATATATATATAGACAGAAAAATCTAAGTGAAAGCCAACAAACCTACCTAGGTTTCACTCTTCGGCTCGTCAGGGTAAATTCGCCAATTTACCCTGACGAGCCGTAGGGTGAAACCTAGGTAGGTTTGTTGGTTCTCACTTAGATTTTTCTGTCTTTGTTGCTCTACTTTCGTATTGAGCGCTTTAGTGTTAGGGTTTTCGTCTTGGGTTTTTTTCTTTCCTACGAGTGTTTGACTTTTTGTTCATGTATTTTTTTTTTTACTTCCCCTCCTTTTCCCTCCGAGTTCGTTCTCGGTGAGTTTTTCAAGACGAACTTAAATATAGTATAACAATTACTAGTATTAGCAGAATTATTTTTGTTATTATTAATATTGTTATAATTATTATCGTTATTATATATATATATATATATACACACACACTTTGTCCTCTCTCTCTATCTCTCTCTTTTTGGGTGTCATGTCCCTTTGGAACATGAGCGATCATTTTTCTACACAGCTCATCAGCGTACCACCCATAAGTTAACAATCTATATGATATTTTTCGACAGCCGTTCAAAAAGACTGGAGCGAATTCCTTTGAGAAATTTCAAATTAGTCTGATTGCCGTTATAACAAATAAAGGACATCGTATTCGGTTTGTTAAAAACAGTTAATTTAAGCGTGACCAACATTTTTTCCGGTGTTCCTTTTCAATAAATTTATCAATAAATTTGTGCATGTCATTTTTTCTTTATTTCTGCTTCGATATATAACACTAAGTATTTATCATATTCAATTCAACATTTAGGTCTGTAGCCACATTAGGAATTATGTTTTTCTTTAGAAAGCTTATAAAATTTTATGTTTCATTAATTTGCGTGTGACTATGTAGATGAGATAACCACATATATATGGTTAAATAAAAAGAAGACAAGAGGAAAAACTGTATTTAACTCGTCTACGCGTTTCGTCCTTTGATGAACAAGGCAAAAGGACGAAATGAGCTTTAGTCCAAATCACGTAAATATAAACAAACAGGGTTGGCAACTATAAAAATCGCACACAAATTCAGAAACATTAACATAAAATTTTTAGTTTTAGAATTCCTTCATGTGTAGTGCAATTTCACGAGATGTTAAAATGAAGGGAATTTAAATTTTCTTTAGACTTTTTATTATGTAGTTATTAGTCTGAGTATCGTTTCCATAAGAAAATATACGAGGATCAAATATACGAGGATCAAATATACGAGGATCAATACAAAAAAAGAAGATATGACAAAATGAAAAAGTTATCTTAAAATTTTTTCACTTGTCATACATTTTTCCCCTAATATATATATATATATATATATATATATATATATATATATATTAGGGAAAATGTATGATATATGTGTGTGTGTGTGAAAGAGAGAGAGAGAGAGAAAAGTAGAGAGATATTTCAATTTTGAAAGCGTCAGAAATTGTTAAGCAATTCCCACAATTCATTCTCATTTACAAAATAAATGTTTTCGTGTAACTTTTTTTTCTTAGAAGTAATATTAGAATCTTTTTTCCCGTTTAATTGCGTATTATTTTTTTTTTACATCTGGTATGACTTTTTTTTTCTTTTTCATATGTCATATTTTTAGATGCTGAAGTTTTGACTCATTGACCAGATTACCTCTAATATAAACAATAGAATTCAAAGTTTATAGACAGAATAAAAAGACAATTTTTTGTTAAATTATGTGACTGGATAACCTTTCTATATAGGTTCACTATCCCTCGCATTCTGCTACAGAAACACACACACACACGTACACATTAAGGGCACGGAATTATTCACACAGGCGTTTCTTGGAACACGTGAACTTCGATTTTAATTTCAGTTTTCGCAGTGAAAGAAGAATCGAAGCAAAATATGAATCATTAAAATATGATACTGATGCGCTACCAACTTCAGTAAATATATGATTGGCCAGCGTCGCTGGGGCGACTGTATATCTCTAATCGAGACTGGGGTTCGAACTCAAGTAAAACATTTCCAATATTGATTTTCAAACAAGAAAACTGTGTCAATTACGGAAAGTGCGACACAGAGATCCCAAGGCGAATTGGCATGGCGAAGAACGCGTTCCAGAAGCTAAGTAGAGTATTAAGAGACAGGAAACTTTCACTAGAAACAAAGGAGAGAGTACCAGATTGCAATGTGTTGTCCATCCTTCAATATGGCAGTGAATGCTGGACAATATCATCAAAGATGAAGGAAAAACTTGAAGCAGCTAAAATGTGGTTCTACAGAAGCATGGTGGGTATAAAGTGGGGGATCAGTTCCATATCACAATCAATATATAAACTGACCCCTCACTTTATCGTCACAGCAGTTTCTATACATTTATATTCCTGAGATCCAAAAGCACAAGGATGCATTCCAGAAGCTGAGTAGAGTATTAAGAAACAGAACACTTACTCTAGAAACAAAGAATAGAGTATTGGATTGCTATGTGATGTCAGTTCTTCAATATGGCAGTGAATGATGGACAATATCATTAAAGATGAAGGAAAAACTTGAAGCAACTGAAATGTGGTACTACAGAAGGATGCTGCGGATATAATGGATCGAGCATGTCAGCAATGATGAGGTTTTGAAAAGAATGGGAACGAAAAGGAAATTAATATTGAGCATCAGGAAGAGACAGCTAAAGCTCCTGGGACATGCAATGAGGAAGGAGGGCCTGGAGAACCTGATACTAACAGGCCAGATATAGGGAAAATGTATTTACATGTTTAAAAGATCATTATTCATTTGAAATTCAGTAGGTATAAAAAAATATAACAAAAATAAAACCCTCTGTTACGATGACTTGACTTCGGGCCAGTACAACCATCGACGGTTCCTAAATACTTCCATCTACGCAATTTCACTCACAAGGGTTGGGTCAATCCCTGGTATGGTTTTCAAAGGCGCTGAACGCTGGGATTTTCTCCCTAGTCCGATTATCATCATTTAGTCAGTTAATTGCAGGGTTGAAGAGATGTCCTACGTTCTTCATATTGCAGAAGTCGCAGTCATAAGCGCTAAATATTTTGCTGATCTGCAGTTGAGTTCCTTTTTTTTATAAAGCCCAAATATCTTTTTGCAAGTTTGGCTTATATCGCAATATACCACAGCCTTGCAGTAATCACACACACAAGCGCGAAATATTTTTTGCTAAACTCCTTTCTTTATCAGGCCTAAAATTCTAACCACAACGGAACAGTTTTTTTTAAATATTTTTATTTTTATTTTTATTTTTATTTTTATTTTTTTCTTCTTCTTATTATCATTATTATCATTATTATTATTAATAAGAAGAATGTGCGTTGTGGTGCAGTGGATATCGGCTTGGAACGACAAATCAGGGAGCCGAGTTCGAATTCCAGTTGAATTCCTTGCATTCACTTACGCACAAATAATCTTGGGAAAGGTATCAATCCATCTCTTCCCTCCAGTTATGGGTTAAATAACAGGACAGATTGGAACAAATATAGACAGTTCTATAGCCTTGTCTGGCAACCAGTCTACCACAGAAAGCAATGGCAACCTACTGCGAGATAATCTTTTGCCCAGTCAGTCATGTCTCTTTCGAGACATGATCGCCCAAAGCGTGTATCACGTATGACACTTAACTGACGGAAATGTGCAACCTTATTTAGACATTAGGATTTCCGATGGTTCAGAAATATTACAAAACCCTTAAAGCATCTATTAATTTTTTCAATATTTAACCCTGCAAACATTCCGCGAATATTTAACCTTGAGATAATTCAGTATGACCTTAAAATTAAACCGCGCTAACCCATCAGTATTAAGCTGTTAGGATATCAAGTGAATTTTGCAATATTAAATTGTGGAGATATTCTGTTATCTCTCCAGCATTAAGCCCTTTAGTATATTTCATGAGTTCTGCAATATTTTTAACCTACGGCATTCAACCAGACCTGCAAGATTTCCTATGGACCTTGAAATAGTAAATCTTCAGGACATCCGGTAGGCTCTGCAATATTTTACGTTTAGGACATTGCGTGCGCCTCTCAGTATTTAACTATAAGTATATTTAAGCATTTTCGGCAAAACTTTTCTACTGGTCTTTTTTGACCTCATTAAATATTGTAACCGCTCAGATCAATTATAAAAGCCTTCATATCAATTTTCAGTAGAGAAAAAATATCACCCGACAGTTTTATAGTTAAATGCGTAGGCAAATTGATATTTGCTCGGGTTTGAAAGATATATATATATCTTCAATATTTAATAACGCTTAAGTTCAGTATAACACAGAGTCTCGAAGAGCATGTAAATGGACACTTCGATGTGGTGTAAGGGTTAGCAAACATTTCTCGCTAGATCAATTACGACTGAATAGCGAGTTCGATTCTCACTGGGTGCTACATACTTTCGACCATTGTGTAACTTCTAACCTACGCTTAGAAAATTAACCACCAATTTGATGTAAATAATGGTGATCGGACAGAAAGAATATCATCATCTTAACCTGATTTATTAAAAGCTTCATGCAGTCATATCTAATTGTCTGATGCAGGTAACCCATAATAATGACAGAAAATACTAAAAAAAAAACAAGTGATCTTTGATGGTGATTGGTTGATTTTGTTTAGCGGCATATCAACCTCTAAGGGGTATTTAATGCTAAGGTTTAAATATTTTAAACACAATTTTATGGCTTCAATTACAAATAAAATGTATTTTTCATCATTTTACTATAATTATGTATTGTTGGTAATGTTTTTATATGATTACGTACACACACACACACACACATATATATATATATATATATATATATATATATATATATATATATATAGATATCTATATATCTATATATATATATATATATATATATAGATAGATAGATAGATAGATAGATAGATAGATAGATAGATAATTATATATACTTTCATAATGTTTTGTTTTTGTCTTATTTGTCTATAGGACCCTAACAGGTGCCACTATTCCGGGTCACGGTGGACCTGGAAACAACAGCAATTAAGAGGTGGTTCCGCTCTCCTCAAAACCTCCGATCAGAGGCCTTGCTGCCGCACGTAGTTTATTGTCATACACAGGACTGCCTTGATGGTGTGATGGAGAGAAAAAATATTTTTAAACCTAGAAAAGAAAGGCGAACCAAACATCAAAAAACAAACAGAAAACAAAAAATAAAAACAAATAGTTACATTGAAGTTTTTTTTAGCAAAAAAATTCGCAACAAAGTTAGGTCTTTTTTTTTGAATGGTTAAGAAAAGGAGATCTAAAAAAAAAAAAAAAAAAAGAAATAGTAAGATTTTTAATTTCATCTCAGAGAGCAATCAACAAAACATAGGGGGACAAAGAAGATATTTTAGCTGTGTGCGGAATGCGTCGTGTAGCAAATATTGCTCATGGAATATCGGAATGTTTCATGATTAGACAAAAGGCTGAAAAATTGAAGACATTGAGAAGTTGGCTGCAGTTTTACATTGGAAATTTTAGCAAAAATTTGGATTTGATCCTACAGATATACCTTGACTTACGTCGTTTCGAATTATGTCGTTCTCGATTATACGTATTTTGTCAAAAAATATAAATAAAAAATAAAAATCAAGTTTAAGTCATTTTATTCGATTTTACGTCTGTCCGCCACAAATACTGAAGCCATAATATCACTAGAAAAGCCGTAAATGCACATAAAATCATGTTACTGCACAATAAGTAAAAGTATATAAAAGAATAGTAAAATACGTACGTAAAAAATATTAATAAATTTAACATAGATTAGTTTATTTTCTACTATCGCAAAATAATTTTATTTGCTATTTAACCTTACAAAATCATTTTATTTTATAATGTCTTATAGCTAACCACATACACAAATAAAGAGTCCGCAATGTACTGAAAAGATCACCAAATTGTAAACATCTACAAGTATGTACGATACATGTGAACGTAAATTTAGGTTAACTTTTTTGTACTATATTAAAAACTAAAATTTATTTGTTTGTAAGCTTAAAAAAAGATTCTTATTGACCATATATTATTAAAAATGCATTTATAAATAAAATACAGAACTGAAAATAGTTATTTGTGATTTAGTCTAGTGACAAGTAAATTCGGGGACAAGTACGTAAATTCGACTTTTCCACTCCTGGAACAATTTGCTGGCGTAAGATGAGGTACACCTGTATAGATAAATGGTATCATCATAAGCCGGAGTGGGTCATCGATGATGAAAAAGCAAAGATTTGGAGATTCAAATGCAAAAAGTCATTGAATATCCACGCCCGGATACGGTTGTTTTGAGCAAAGAGTTTGTTATTTTATTGTCGTTGCTTCTCCGTTTGAGACCAAAGGAGTTTAGAATGAAGAGGAAATTGAGAACCATACAACGTAAAGGACGAAATCATGGGAATATGATATTGGCCGGTAGTAAAGAATGTGCTTTTTGTAATGGGAGCATGAGGAAGAATGCCAGAGAATTGAGCTCATTGGCTAAAAGTACAAGATTTACCAGTGAGATTTTATGCTTTGCGAAAGTACCGTTTGCTTGGCACAGAACGAACAATCCTAAAAGTTAAGTCTGTAGGATTTAGCTTGATACCCAATAAGTGCAAAACTAGCTAATAGCATTGTATCAAACATTAAGTCAGGAAAATGTGGAAATAATAAGAAAAGTTTCAAAAAACTAAAACAGTTCCTGTTGTGATTGAAGCTTTTGTTCTGACAAAGGAACCCAACAAGAAATCAACAAAATATTCAGCGCTTATGACAACGAGATTTCTGCAATATGAAGAACTTAGAACATCTTTTCAACTCTGCAATAGTAAGGATGTTCGTTGTGGTGCAGTGGATATAAGCTTGAAACGAGAAATCGGAGAACTGAGTTCGAATTCCAATTGAATTCGTTCAATTCACTTACGCGAAAATACCCTTGGGAAAGGTATAGATTCCTCTCTTCCCTCCTGTTATGGGTTAAATAACAGGATAGATTGAGTTCTATAGCCTTGGCTGGCAACCAGTCTACCACTGAAAGTAATGGCATCCTACTGTGGGATAATCTTCTGTCCTGTCAGTCATGTCTCTTTCGATACATGATCGCACAAGCGTGTATCACGTATGGCACTTAACTGAATAGTAAACATTTAAGAAATACTGTGAACCTTGCAATATTTAATATTTATGATACGTGAGCCATGCAATATTAATACCTTAGGAAATCATCTAGGTCCTATAATAGGCATAATTTTTCCAAGAAATAAAAGTTCTAAGAAGTACAGCCCATTAACTACGAAGAACTTTGACCATTTAAGTTTTGTTTGTGTGTTAGTTAACCCGAGAACACTAACCATATATATATATATATATATATATATATATATATATATATATATATATAATACCCAGCGCGAATGACGCCATTTTAATTACAACTTAATTCAATATTCAGTACCTGATTTTCTTACCTAAATAATGTTTTTCTGTTCCTATTAATGTTAACTCAAAGTACAAATGTTGAAGTGCCTGCATGGAAAATATTTCAAATAAAGATTTATATTTAATATTTTATGATATTTTATGTAGTAGTGGTGTAACTTTAATTGATGGTTAGTGCTCCAGAGTTAATAGCTGTCTTTTGCATAATTAAGTGGAAACAACAGAAAAAAAAAAAAATCACACCATTCATTTGCCCTCCGTCAACTACATGTAATTATAAAACGCTTTATCAATTCAAATTCAGGCCAAAAAGAGTTTCTTTTTAAATAATGAGGTATTTATATTCTTGACATTGTTCGGACTGTTGTTCTCAATTATTATCGTCATATTCATGATTTTTCGGCCGTTTTACACTCCGAGTTTCCTCAGGTGACTGAAATTTTGAACTGAATCCTTTATTTCGATTACTGGAGTATTTTGTCAGTCATCGCCCGGTTCACACTCCACCCACGTCTATTGAACAGGTTAAGAGGCTCATCCCTTGTTCCCTGTTTAGGATGTGGTTTTCCTGCTTTCTCTTTTCCAATATTTTCAATATTACGTAGCCCCCCTGCACATCAGTGGCGTTACCGTCTTGCTCGGGGTGATAAAAAAAATTTTAAGTGCCGTACGTGATAGATGCTTTGGGCGATCATGTCTCGAAAGAGACATGACTGACTGGGCAGAAGATTATCCCGCACTAGGTTGCCATTACTTTCTGCGGTAGACTGGTTGCCAGCCAAGGCTATAGAACCCAATCTGTCCCATTATTTAACCGATAACTGGAGGGAAGAGAGGGATTAATACTTTTCCCAAGTGTATTTGTGTGTAAGTGAATGCAAGGGATTCAACTGGAATTCGAACTCGACACCTCGATTAGTCGTTCCGAGTCAATATCCACTGCACCACAACGCACATCCGGGGTAGATTGTACTCGGTAATAATATTGTTTCTTTTGTAGTTGGCATACTCGGAACTATATCCAGGAATTGTTCTGTTACGCAGAAGACCTTGGGGATAGCTGACATAATCGGGAGTGTATAAGTGGCAGTACCGCTTGGAATATCTTATTCGCTGGGGAAAGCGTCGTGTCTCTAAATTGTTGTTAGGAGCTGAGATATGATCCTCTTTACCCGGTCAAAACATCTAAGAGTCGGAGAGGATATCAAATCAAATAATAATAATTATAATACAGGACTTCACGTATTGGGTGGGGGATGCGATTAATAAAATATTTATCAATGGGGATTTCTAAGCGTAGCTTAGATGTGACACAAGGCCGAGAATATGAGGTGCTCGGCGAGGATCGAACTCATTCAGTCTTAATTGATCAAGCAAAACAAGCTTGTAAACAATTACACCACTTCGAAGTATCATTGAACAGAGTTTAAATTCCGATCGTGTCTGTTATGTTAATTTGACATTAATACCTCTTTCCACCCAATAGCTATGGGTTAAATAGCAGAACTGACTGGACTTTCTGGCCTTGGGTGGCAAACAGTCTAAGACGTGTGCCGCACGATCCTCTTAAATGTGGCATGCAATATTGTTACGGCATACATATCTGTGTATGAAAGTAGTAATGACTAGCAGTATAGCCCGGCGTTGCTCGGGTGTAATGAAAACTTTATATATATATATATATATATATATATATATATATATATATATATTATCGATTTTTTGTACTATTGTAAGAACTGTAACTTTGAAACTTCTGAATATCGTTTATGTCTTTGTCTATGAGTGTATCAAATTTGATCAAAATCGGGCCACTCCTATAACCCGATTTTTTTGATTCTCGATATTTATTGGGGTACCTCGACACAAAACCTAGCTAAGAACACTCGCAGACGCTTATAGTACAACTGTGTAAATTTTCAAGAAAATCGGTTCAGCTGTTTTGGAGTCTATAGGTAACGGACACACAAAGTTCCATTTATAAATAAGTTTAGATAAAACATGCATTTTAATTGATTAATAAGTATTAAACTCTTTTTTCAAATAATTATTTTGACTATTCTTCGATTAAATTATTTTAAATACTTTGTTTTCATAGTCATTTAAAAAAAAAAATTATTCTTATTTTTGAATTTAACTTTTTAAGCAACGAAGCAATTGAAGCAATTGAATAAATAAATAGTAGCCTATTTTCTTATAATTGTATTCAATATTATTTAATTCCAAATTTATGGTTTAATTTCATGACATTTTAATGGATACGCTTTAAAAATTTTGCTAAGTGTGCCGTGATATCTTCATTTCCTAGGTGTGCCGTTGCTTAAAAAGTTTGAGAAATTCTAATCTGAGAGAAGGAAAACTCCAAATTCATGGAGTTGGCAAATTCACTATGGCGAATGTATTCTTTGCGGAAACGAAAACATGGCATAGTGTTGTTGTTCTGATGCTTCTCAAAAGGTTTGAAAATTAACGGATCAACCGTGGGGATAAAAAACATTCTTAAAAAGCAGAGTAGAGGCAGGCGAGTCAGAAAAAAAAAAATTTAAAACATTTTCATTTGTGTCAGGGTTTTGAATCCTCTTCAACACTAAAAAGAAAAACAAAGAAAAAAAAAACGAAACTTAAAACATTTCTCATATTGGGTAATAACGAATTTTGCTGAAGATAGTACTAAGAAAATGGTGAATTGTGGATGAAGATTTGTTGCTTTTTGCATGTCACGAGAATCTTGATCTTCGGCCTTAATAAGATTCGATTTATCAACAAAATAATAATGGCGTTGATAATGACAAATGACAACAACAATGACAAATTTAACGATATCAAGCGAATAAATAAATACATTTATAAATGAAACTGTGTGCGTGTGTGTGTCCGTTACCTATAGACTCGGAAACGGCTGAACCGATTTTCTTGAAAATTTACACAGTTGTACTATAAGCGTCTGCAAGTGTTCTTAGCTAGGTTTTGCGTCGAGGTATCGCCGATAAATATCGAAAATCGATAATCGAAAAAATCGGGTTATAGAAGGAGTGGTCCGATTTTAATCAAATTTGATACACTCGTAGACAAAGACATAAGAAACGATATTCAGAAGTTTCAAGGTTGCAGTTCTTACAATAGTGCAGAAAATCGATAATATATATATATATATATATATATATATATATATATATATATATATATATATATAACAAGATGTTTGTGTTTATGTGCCTGTATGTTTGTATTTTTCAGCCCTTTTATTTTAGTTTTTGCTTCGGGTTTGGCTCTAAGTAGGTATAATTGTAGTTCTTAGTCTCAGCCATGATACCATTTACTCACAGGACTTATTTAGCCTTCAACATTTAGTTTACGACGAAAAAAAACTTATTTGATAAAGATACCAGGAAATCAAAATTTGTCTTACATCCATTCATTTTTCTTTTAGTCTACGGTTTTGTCTTTAACTGGAAACAACTATTGTATTTTAGTCTTTCGTGCCAACGTCCAAAAAGTCTGAGCTCCAGAACCATGGATTAGTTTTCAAGCTTTCATTACACCCGAGCAACGCCGGGCTATATTGCTAGTAAATAAATAAATAAATGGAAACAAAATGAAGTCTCCAGGGACAACAACGACTAATTTTAGAAATGATGACAACGACAGCCAGAACAATGACCATTATAAGGGATTATTTACCCATCCACCCTACTGAGACGAGACGTGATACAAGGTCGCTTTTTAACGCGGGGAACTGAGTGCGTACGCTCAGGCCATTGGTCAAAGA
Source organism: Ascarosepion bandense (assembly GCA_037127315.1). Classification (NCBI taxonomy): domain Eukaryota; kingdom Metazoa; phylum Mollusca; class Cephalopoda; order Sepiida; family Sepiidae; genus Ascarosepion; species Ascarosepion bandense. The sequence goes on along the minus strand of JBBBDQ010000946.1, from coordinate 1,667,358 downwards.
TTACCCAACCCGCTCACGCGGTAACTGGGTACGAAGCTTGTCTTAGCTGGTCAAAAGCCAGTCTTAGCTGGTCATCGTCTCCAAACCTGCCCATATGCCATCAAGTAGCAAGTGCTGCAGGCGGCCGGCAAGCAGAAGAACAGATACTACACTGATTCGAGATTTACTCTAATCCCCCACTGGAATGATTTGTGACACAATGTCAGTCTTTAACGTGGAGAGCCTGAGCGCGTACGTTCAGGCCATTGGTCAATGATTACCCAGCCCCCGCTTACGCGGCAACTGGGTACAAAGCTGGTCTTAGCTGGTCATTGCTAGTCTTAGCTGGTCATTTCTTCCACGCCGGTGAGCAGTCAGTAAGTATCTGAGAACAGATGCTACACTTTGATCCTGAGCGACGGGCGCGGAGGGCATGAATATTATGAGGACGACACTCCGAAAATAATGCCAGTCATTTATTTTTTTATTTTTATTTTTTATAATTATATCGCACCAAGCAAGGCATTTTACTGCCATTATTTTGCAGGGGGGGTACATAAGAGGAAAGTTATGAAAAAGATTGATAGGTTATAGGGGGTGTCAGGAAAGAGAAGGATGAGAATATTGATGAGAGTGGATGGAGAAAAGAGCATGAGAGAGAGAGAGAGAGAGAGGATGACTATTGATTTTACATTTGAATTCTTGAAGATTGTAGCTGCCGAGAAAGCAAGTAAACGGAAGGGAATTCTACGGGCGGAAAGTGCGAGAAAAGAAGCTGATGGAGTAGAATTTGCGTTTGCATTTTATTGGTTTTACAGTAAAAGGGTGGGACCTAGTTGCTAATCTTTTGGCTCGAGTAAATTCATATATAGGAGAAACCAGTGAGTTAAGTTCATCTGAGCAGAAGCCGTGAAAGTATTTGTAGAAGAGACACAAGGAAGCCCCATTGCACCGGTGAGAAAGTGACTGTATCTGAGCTGCCAAGTCGGGATCAATCACATTACAGATTCTCCGTTGGATTTTGTCAAGGACCCCTAGATGGATAGCAGGAGCACCCAACCAGATATGGCAGCAGTATTCAATGCACAGGCAAATGGTAGATTTATATATAGGGACCACCAGGGAGCTAAGTTCATCTGAGCAGAAGCCGTGAAAGTATTTGTAGAAGAGACACAGGGAAGCCCCATTGCACCGGTGAGAAAGTGACTGCATCTGAGCTGCCAAGTCGGGATCGATCACATTACAAAATTATTTACAAGGAAACTACGATAGATACAGGGGACAGATTAACACCATCGAATAGAGTTATTTTTTTTTTATAACGATAAACACGAAAGTACAATAATAGATTGATTTGTGTTTCGGTTAAGAATTAATGAGACGGAAGAAAAATGTCAGAGATGCTGCTGCAATGCAAGAGAATATGCAATATTATTTGTCTAAAACAAAATGAACAAAATTAAAGTTGTCTGTTCATGTGGAGTAATTGGCCACGGCTAGCTTTAATTGGCTTAACAAATGGTATTGACAAAGTTATCAATAAACAATAAGAAAAAGGACAGGACAAAATAATACCAAGCTAACAATATATCAAGTTAAAACCAGGCAAAGCAACAGTGATCTACACATAAAATTCTGTGACATCCGTTAGTACGTTACAACCTCTAAAATCGCCATACATTGACCGATCAAGACGAAATTTTTGGGAGTAGTGAAAACAAGTTAGAGGCTACAAAGTACAGTTGGTTTTACCAGGTTAGTTTTATGATCATGCATAGCTTAGTAGAAGACATTTTCATTAATCTTTTTGGAAAAATTAAGTTTTATTATTCAAAATACTCTTTTAAAAGCAATTTAATGATTAGAATAAATACTTATTTAATAAAAATACAAGTTTTTATATACAAGAATCCAGTTTCCAGTCCAACCTGCGTTTGTGGGAACTATAAACAATTCACAATGTCAAACGGTTCAAAAAGTTGGAACTTATAGCCAGAAAGAAATATTTACGTGTAGTCAGTTGTACGTTGCATGCTCAATAGTAAGAAATCCTAAGAATTTATTCTGAGCTGTTAGAAAGAAAAAAAAAAATTAAAAATATTGTTTACTAATGAAGTCCTATAAAATAAGAAAATTATTAAACCGCATAGTACAATGTTTGTCAAAGTATTTTTCCAGATAAATCAGCTTATTCAAATTTCATAGATTGGTTTGTAAAATTGAACGAATCGTAGTTTATGAATCTTGATAAAAAATGTTAGTGATAACTTTACTGTGAGGATTTCAACACGCGATAGTAAGGCAAAAAATAAAAACAAAACAAAACAAAAAAGATAAAACAAAACAGTAAGGCAAAAAGTTCTCAAAGAATTGCATACACACGTAAAAGGGATACAAACAAGTGGTTAGAGTGTTCTGGCTTCAAGACAAGAAAGAAAAAGAAATATGGGAGATGTGATCGGGGATTGTCCATTTTTATTGGTTACGAAGCAATACCAGTTTGTCAGTTAAGTGCCATAAGTGATACACGCTTGGGCGATCATGTCTCGAAAGAGACATGACTGACTGAGCAGAAGATTATCCCCCAGTAGGTTGCCAGCCAAGGCTACAGAACCAAATCTGTCCTGTTATTTGACTCATAGCAAGAAGAGATTTATTATACTATTACGTAATAATTAATGGGGGATCAGTTTATTACTCACTAACAATACAAAACCGATCCCCCACTTTATGACCAGTAGAAGCCTCTAATCATGATTCTAACTATTATATTCAGTCAGTCAGTTAAGTGCCATACATGATACACGCTTGGGCGATCATGTCTCTAAAAAGGCATGACTGTGCAGAAGATTATCCCGCAATAGGTTGCCATTACTTTCTTCGGTAGATTGGTTGATAGCCAAGGCTATAGAACCCAATCTGTCCTGTTATTTAACCCATAACTGGAGGGAAGAGACGGATTAATATCTTTCGCAAGAGTATTTGCATCTTGATGATTTGTCTATGCATTTTAGGAATGTGTGTGTTTAGCAGTCGCTACAACAAATTAGAACCAACACTTCAATACTTGATCTGCCATAATGTCCGCTAGGTTCTGTTGTCTAAGTCTATAAAAGGAAAAATGTAATATAAGCCCCTTCCTCTTTAGATATTTCCCTTATAGAATGTCCAGTCTTCTCTCCTTTGTTACCTAGTCACGTGGTGCATTACACACACACACACACACACACACACACACACGAGCATTACGGACATAATTTCTAACAGCTGAATCTATAAATATCTTCATTCTCTCTTCAGTTATCCGTATTCACATTTTCATGAATCATGTTATTAGTGTTACATTAAAATATCCTTCCGTGTTGAAATTTACTCCTTTTAAAAATGTTAAATTTATTTTGCCGTCCTGGGTATGACGATAAATTATATCCGGCAGTACAGCGTCTGATTCTGGAGGCTTTTAGGAGCGTTGAACCACCTCATAATTACAGTTGTTCCTCGATTCATCTTGACTCGGGACAGTAGCACCTGTTAGGGTCCCAGCTATGGGAAATAGTGAACCCCCAGACTGGGGTCAAAACACTATGAAAGTGTAGAAATATATTTGCATAGTGAAGGCGTCAATAGTACATTTTCATAGTAAAAACATTACCAGCAATACTTTTTTTGTAGGGAGGAAAAAGAAAAAACAACACAAACACGCACACAAAACACACACACAAAACGCACACACACACACACACACACACACACAAAAACACACAAAACACACAAAAAAATAACTGACATAATTGATTGATATGCAAATTAGTTACCTTCATTAATTGAGAAGCGCCAAGTTGGGCGAGAGATAAAACACATGCTTGTGACTATCTGGAAAAATTGCTTTTTTTTAAGTTATAGTGTTACACAGTATTAGCACACACGTATACAGACAACTAAATTTATAGATATATTTAATTTTCAGCATTTCGAAGTAGAAAACAAATTTTTGTCATTATACAATATATATATTACAATCTACGAAATATAATTAAGAGACGATTTATTATAAAAATTAATTTTCAATAGAAATTCTGTCGAGGAAGTTATCTATTGTGAAATTGTGTAATTAATGATGTTTTAAAAATCTGCGTTCCTTTGAAATAAATGACGAGGGGATTAAGTCAAAAATATGTGTGCATCCATGTTTTGAATATTGCTACTACATATGGTCTAGTAGTTCTGCTAAAAATTTAGAGATTCTTGATAAAAAAATAAAAATAAATAAATAAAAACGAATCTTGGTCATTGGTCTTTGGTTTTGACCTGGCACCTCGATCTGGGTAATTTCCCACCCCGGTAATATAACGTCCTTGTGTTTTTCCTATAAATATTTGAATGATAATTATTCTGATGAATTCCCCGCCCCCTTTTTAAGTTGTTATTTTTATTCATCACCCCACGTAAAGACAATTTGTACATCTGGGAACTAGTTAGGACTTCACAGAGGCTCTGAGGTAGTAAGATGACTGTAGATAAGGAAGAATGTTTTTACAGTATTTACATAATTCGGACTATTGTCCGCATCTTTGTTGCCATTTGTACGACGTTTCGGCCGTTGTACGCTTCGGCCTTCTTCAGGTGCTACGAATTTTGAACCGAACCCTTTATTACAATCACTGGGTGATATCATTCTCATTCCTTGTGCAGTAGTAGTAATGCCACGATTGAAAGTCATGAGATATCATACCAGGCTACAGCAGTGATGAACAAGTAACTTGCAGGGTTAAAGGGAGATAACTCATGACTTTCAAGCGTGCAATTACTACTACTACGCAAGGGATGAGCATGATATCCCCCAGTGATTGGTTCGAAATTCCTAGCACCATAAATAAAACGAACTATATCTTGCACTTTTTCTCTCCCGTAACTCTCACAAAGTCATATAATTAACTGCAGAATGACGTTCTACGTAGGCAACAAATTTCGGCCGATTTTTGGTCGATTTTCTTCCTTTACTGAAACTTCCAGCGATGTACTTACTGTTATGAAAGTAATGCGCTATTGTATTTCTACGCTTATTACTTTCATTACAGGAAATACATAGTCAGAAGTTTCAGTAAAGAAAGAAAATCGACCAAAAATCCACCGAAATTTGTTGTCCTACGCAGTACGTCATTCTGCAGTTAATTACAGTTACGGGAGAGAAAAAGTGCGAGATATAGTTCGTTTTTTATCGACTTTCAAAGCAAAAAAAGTAGGTTTCTCTAATAACTAATTGTTGATTTGAGTTCAGCATATACCTTTGCACAGAGATAATGCTATTTTGGATAAATTTGAAGGGAGAAAAGCCGTCGGGAGCTAAAACGAAAATTTACCGATTTATATTTAAAATATAATATGAAACAGAAAATCATTCGCTTTTCTTTAAGAAATACAATTTATTGTCAAAATTTAATGAAAAACGAAGAGATTTCGATTCTTTTTATGTTGAAATTTGTTGGATTCTTTTATTTTTGTAAGTTTGAAAATAGAGCCTTCCCCTTTGTAGAGTGTCTGATATATGAAAATGGTCGCTGCGTTGGTGAGAAAGGCGTCGAAAAGCCGGCCAAGTGCTTCCACTTGATAGAGAAGCTATGTAATCGGAGCCAGCAGAAAGTCGTGTTTAATTTTAGCAAACATCCCATCACTTTAGCGACTGTTTTTCCCAGTTGGTCGCCATCATAGCTGTAGATTCAACCCGTCTTCTGGCCTTCCCGAGTGTTGGGCAATCCGGATCATATGTTGGAGGCTCAACACCCGAGTAACGGTATATAAACATGTACATCACGAATAATGGGGGCTGCTAGAAGATGGTACGAGCGTTTCTATGGATTACAGAACGCAAATAGCGAGCCACATACACGCACTCACACACCATACCACCATCAACGTCAACACGAATACGCATGTAATACATCTTATACAAAGATTGACGATTTAATGGAGTTTAATTATTTCGTTCGACTTTGGGGAACATATAAATGGATCTTTAATAGTCGCTAAATGGATGCATAACGCTAATGTACTGTTTATCACTACGAGAAAAACAATGTTTCTTTCATTTTCAAACAATGGTTGTCAGTAGAAATAAAAAGCGTGGTACTGTACTTTAGCGATTATCGGGACACCTAAGAAAAAGGATTTAAAAATATGATGAAAAAATTAAAAATTCTGGATAATTGAATAAAAAAGTTATAAAAAAAGAAGGAAGAAAAACATTTTCCGAAAGAAACTTAAAATTTATATTAAAAAAAAAAAAAAATTCTCAAACGATTTTTTATTTTAACCAGTTTAATTTTTAACAAACAAAAAAAAAGTATGAATTTTTGACTATTCTTAAGTATTCTGTCAGTCAGTTAAGTGCCATACGTGATATTCGCTTGGGCGATCATGTCTCGAAAGAGACATGACTGACTGGGCAGAAGATAATCCCGCAGTAGTTTGCCATTGCTTTCTGCGGTAGACTGGTTGCCGACCAAGGCTATAGAACCCAATCTGTCCTGTTATTTAACCCATAACTGGAAGGAATAGACGGATTAATACCTTTCCCAAGAGTATTTGCGCGTAAGTGAATGCAATAAATTCGGCTGGAATTCGAACTCGGCTCCCCGATTTCTCGTTCCGAGTCGATATCCACTGCACCACTTCTGTCACTAAACCCTGAAACCGAATCATGTTTTTGTACGGATAGTTTCGATATTATTTACACAGTTCGGACTGTTGTTTGCATCTTTATTGCCATGTTTATGACATTCGGCCGTTGTACACTCCAGCCTTCTTCATGTGATAAGAATTTTGAACCAAAATCTGTATTTCGATTACTAGGGTATATCATTCTCATTCCATGTGCGATACCACTTCCGGATGGCATGTAGTTATTTCCCTTTAACTTAACACTAAATTATTTGTTCACCACTGCTGTAGCTAGATATTGAACTCACAAACTCTTTGGGTCAAGTCACTGGATTTAACCAATGCCTATATCCACTGGGTCATGTGTTCAAAATTCCAATCATCTAAAAAAAAAAAGGCCGGAGCGCACAACTGCCCAAAACGTCGTAATAATGGCAATAAAGATGAGAACAACAGTCCGAACATTGTAAATAATGTAAATACTACATCATCTCAGAAGTAGAGACAAATATAGAACTTTATTTTATTTTTTTAAAGTGTAGTGAACATTTTTTTGTCTGATCATTTGATTTTGTTCCTAATTTAGCAAACTTTAATATTTCTGTACTTGTTGTTTGAACTTCGGCAAATAATTCTATAACCACAGAAAAAAATCACATTTGATCGAATTGCTTCAGGCAAATAAAATTAAATATGTATTAAGTTTTGGTGGCAACTGGAGAGACAGTTGGTAGTTTGAGGAAATAGGGTTAGCACCTCTTCCTGCATTTTCCATTAGGGAGAAACCATTGTGGGTACGAGTTTGAGTGAGTGAGTGAGTGAGAGTGTCACAACGTACAGGTAATTTCCTTGGCGAGACGGGGGAGGAGCATGGCCAGGATACACACCATAAATGAGACCCTCTCCGTGCCGGTCTCTCTAAATCCAGAGGACGTGTCCAGGAATCGGATTAAATGGCCTACTGTACACCAGAAGGAAGAATGGCAACATTTTGACCAGGATGTGCGTGATATTTTAAGAACAATATCAAAAGGGGGACGCAGATAGTAGATTACATACATTGACGACTATCATTATTAGTTATGCGTCGGAGAGATTCGGTTATGTCCAAATAAGACATACAAAAGAACAAAATAACCGTCGGGAAAAGAAAATTCATCAATTGAGACACGAGTTAAAACATCTAAAGAGACAATATAAACAAGCAAATGAGATGGAAAAAGCGCCTATTGAGGAAAACACTTAGAACTCTTTGTAGAGCAGAAAGTCAAAGAAAACGTGCTAAGGAGAAGAAAAGGAAAATATCTGCTTTTATTTCAAACTCCTTTGGTTTTAGGAAGAGGTTACTCGGAGATAAGAAAAACGGGTATCTTGAATGTACGGCGGAAGAAATACATTCTTTCTTACTTGAAACACTCAGGGACCAAGAGAGAGGGGATGATTTAGGCGAAAACGATGAAACAGTGTACCCTGAACCACCAGAAACAGGTTTTCACGTGAGGACACCAACCTTGAAAGAATTAAAGGAAGGTTATATCGTCAGCTAGACCAGCTTCGGCCTCAGGATCCAGTGGTGTTCTCTATAAAAATGTCCGAACATTCAATTTCATCCCTGGAAGATATTGAAAACAATTTGGAGAAGAGGTAAAGTAGCAAAACAGTGTTCACTAATGCAGTATGGATTCGTAAAGAAAAAAATTCAAAAAGAGTCGAACAATTAAGAATGATTTCTTTGCTAGACAGTCAGTTAAGTGCCATACGTGATATACGCTTTGGGTGATCATGTCTCGAAAAAGACATGACTGACTGGGCAGAAGATTATTCCACAGCAGGTTTCCATTGCTTTCTGCGGTAGATTGTTTGCCAGCCAAGGCTATAGAACCCAATCTTTATTATTTATCCCATAACTGGAGGTAAGCGACGGATTAATAGCTTTCCCAAGGGTATTTGCGAGTAAGTGAATGCAATGAATTCAACTGGAATTTGAACTCGTCTCCTCGATTTGTCGGTCCGAGCCGATATCCACTGCACCACAGCGCACATCCTTTGCCAGATACTGAGAACAAAATCTTCTTCAGTGTTTTGTCCCAACGACTTCGGAATTATCTAAGTGCCAACAATTACAGAGACACTGCAGTAGAGAAGGGAGGGATTGCCGGCATTCCAGGCTGTCTGGAGAATATTGGCGTGATAACGCAGCTCCTAAGAGAAGCAAAACAAGGAAAAGGGCGATATCGTTGTACTGTGGCTGGACCTAGCAAATGCATATGGATCTGTTCCACACAAATTGCTTGAGGAAGCTTTAAGAAGAAACCATGTCCCTATTTGTGTAAGGAATCTCATACAAGATTATTATAATGATTTTAACATAAGAACATCTACTGATTTGATATCTTCCGATTGGCATCGGATAGAAAGGGGAATTGTAACCGGATGCACTATCTCAGTGATATTCTTTACCTTAACAATGAACATGTTAGTAAAATCAGAGGTTGAGTGTCGAGGTCCAGTGATGAGAAACGGAGTACGACAACCACCAATTCGTGCATATATGGACGACCTGACAGTTACTATATCCGCAGTCCCTGTATGCCGGTGGATTTTTCAAGGTTTAGAAAAGATAGTGGCGTGGGCAAGAATGAATTTTAAACCGACAAAATCGAGATCATTAGTATTGACGAAAGAGATTGCGATAGAAAAGTTCCGTTTCAATATTGCAGGAACTATTATCCCGGCGTTAAAAGAAAAACATCAAGTGTCTGGGGAAAATTTTCAGTGCTGATTTAAAAGATACTAATGGTACTCACACGTTTTTCAGGCCTCGAAGCAATGTTAAATAAAGTGCACAAATCAGGTCTACCAGGCTGTTCTAAGTCATGGATATACCAACATACCATTCTGCCCAAGATTCTGTGGCCACTGATGTTATATGAAGTGGCATTGACAATAGTTGAAAACAAAATGGTGAAAAAATTGAGCGGATACTTGAAAAGATAAGCTCGGCTTACTGAGAAGTTTAAACATCGCAACTCTGTATGGAGTCTCTAACGCACCACAACTTTCCTTCAGAGGATTAGTGGTAGAGTTTAAAGTTGTGAAGACGAGGATGGTAACCCAGTATAGAGATTTAAAAGATTCTAAAGTTGCAGAAGCCGGTATTGAGGTTCGAACTGAGAGAAAGTGGAAGACATCACAGGAGCTCAGTATAGCCGAGACCATCGAAAAGTGTAGGCCTGCTACATGTGACGTCAAGAACTCGTGACATCATCATCTTAAGTCCTAACTTTTAACAAGTCGTTTGTGTATTTAGATCTTTCACGGTGTTTTTAAATTCTGCTCTTTTTTTAAAAATATTTCTTTAATTTATTAACGGAAACAATTCCTTACATATGTGTTGTACCAAATTGCAAAGGAAATTATAAAAACGGCCGAAAAGTTAATGTATTTTCCTTTCCAAAGATAAAGAATTATCTGATGCTTGGATTCGTAATATCAAAAGAGACAATTTTTTACCTACTAAATTCAGCAGAGTGAGTATATTTTTTGTATTAAAAAATTAGTTAATATAACAAACTTTTATGATTTAATCAATTTCATATCTTTGTAACCCACTACACAAAGTTTTCTATGGTCACGGTACAACAGAGTAAAGTTTGAGACAAAAAACGTTAGTAGAAACAGTAGCAATGGGCAGATCAGGCCTAGGTTACTCTTCAAAGAGAGGGGGGGGAGAATGATCATAAATTCCGTCTTCAATCAGAAGTGAGAGCGGGTGGGGAGGACATTAGAACCAGTAAAATGGTGACTATAGGTCAACAGGGAGCCTCAACCAGATGGAGTAACCTAGAAAAAAAGGAAGATATCATGAACAGATCTCTGGTACACCAATTCCAGTAAAACAAGCTTTCTAGTGCAGGCAGTATATGATACACTGCCTAGCCCTGCAAACCTCCACACGTGGGGAAAGAGTGAGTCTCTAATGTGTCCATTGTACCAGAAAAGAGGATCCCTCCAACACATTAAATGGTTGCCTCAAGGCAATTAGCGAGGGGAGGTTGGTGCCATGATAAAGTTTTTAGGAGTCCCTGCAGCAATAGTATCAAGGGGTTTAAAAGGAAATAAATATGAACCAATTCAGATGATCAATTTTGTCAGAGACGGGGAAAAAGTAAAGAAAACGCAGAAAAAAAAAATCCCTCCTCAGCTCTGCCCAGGACTGGCAATTGAGAGTTGATAAAGGCAAGCAGCTTAACCCTTAATGTGTGCTGAAGCAGCTTAAGGTTAGAGAAAGGTTACAGTTGTAACCAATATGCAACAAAGGGTTAAATTTCCAGTGGAAATAATGCAAACTAAGCTTCGTCCAGACATGGTTATTTATTCGGAAAACACCAAGCAAGTCACCATGTTAGAATTAACCGTCCCATGGTAAGAAAATGGACGAAGCCCACGAAAGGAATCTTGCGAAATATTTACTGATGATAGAGGAATGTAGAAGACGCGGTTGGTGGGCCCAGTGTGAACCGATTGAAATCGGTTGCAGAGGCTTTGATAGGCGGTCTCTATGTAAGATGTTGCCAAAATTAGATGTAACAGGTTTGGCAAAAAACAAAGCTATTCGCTCAGTTACATTGGTAGCAGAAGAGGCTTCGAGATGGCTTTCGTTGAAGAGATCAAGTGAGTGACAGTTAGTATATGAAAGGAAAACGCGGTGTACATAGACATTTAATTTTTGTTTTATCTATTTCTACATTGTTTTTATTTTTACAGGGTTATAGTATTTTTTTAACATTGCCTGAATATTAACATGAATTAAAGTGGGGATAAGTGAAAGCAGAATGTGAAGTTTGAATGCATTTCTCTGTCTGTGCGAGTGTGTGTATGTGCTTTGAGGGGGGGGGGGAAGAATCAAATCTGCACTTACCACTTCAAACCAAGCACGTGGCCACATTTTCGAACCTAGGTAAATATTGTAATTTACTAAGCGCAGCTTAGATGTGGCACAAGGCCGAAAGTATGGGGCACCCAGTGAGGATCGAACTCACTACTTATTGCAATAGTTCTAGCGAGACAAGCTTGCTAACCATTACACCACCTCGAGGTGCCCAACCTAGGTAAATATTGTAATTTACTAAGCGCAGCTTAGATGTGGCACAAGGCCGAAAGTATGGGGTACCCAGTGAGGATTGAACTCACTACTTAATTGCAATAGTTCTAGCGAGACAAGCTTGCTAACGATTAGTAATTTATTAAGCGCAGCTTAGATATGGCACAAGGCCGAAAGTATGGAGCACCCAGTGAGGATCGAACTCACTACTTAATTGCAATAGTTCTAGCGAGACAAGCTTGCTAACCATTACACCACCTCGAGGTGCCCACCTAGGTAAATATTAACATCCCTCCTCACTCTGCCCAGAACTTAAAACTGAGGCTCGGTTTTCTTCCCTTTTTTTTTATGGAAGAGCGTATGCTACTGGTGATCCGGAAGTCATCCGCGATTGGACAATAAATTGACAAGACGTGTGCATTTTAGAAGATGGAAAAAGTTGTAGCTGACAGGAAGTACACAAGTCGATACCTGATCAGTATCGGCTGGGTCACCGGGGAGAAGGGGGTATGATGTTGAAAGACCAGAAACCTCTAATAAACCTAGGCTAGAAACATCACTGATGATGTGTGCTGAAGCATCAAATAGAGGTAAATTTTCGTTGTAAGTCCCGTCGCCTTTTCCTTTCAAATTCATCCAAAATAGCATTATCTCTGTGCAAATGTATATGCTGAACTCAAATCAACTGTTAGTTATTGAGGAAACTTAACTTTTTTTTATCTAAATGTTCATAAAAAAAATCTAACTATATCTTGCACTTTTTCTCTCCCGTAACTCTCACGAAGTCATGCAATTAACTGCAGAATGACGGACTGCGCATTTGAACGAATTTTGGCAATTTTTTTGTCTATTTTTCTTCATTTACTGATACTTCCGGCGATGTACTGCCGGAAATTAAAGTAATGCGCTATTGTATTTCTACACTTGTTACTCTCAGAACAGGAAGTACATCGCCGGAAGTTTCAGTTAAGGAAGAAAATCAGCCAAAATTCGACAAAACATTCTGCCTACGTAGAACATCATTCTGCAGTTAATTACATGTCTTCGTGAGAGTTACGGGAGAGAAAAAATGCGAGATATAGTTCGTTTTTTTATGGACTTTCAAAGCAAAAAAGGTAAGTTTCTTCAATAACTAATTGTTGATTTGAGTTCAACATATACTTTTGCACAGAAATAATGCTATTTTGGATAAATTTCAAGTGGGGAAAAGCCGTCGGTACCTAAAATGAACATTTACCCAAATAGATGTATTGTACATACATCTTTCTCCAATAAAATTAAACCGAATAAGCGAACATGAATATTCTAGAAACGTTGTCACTATAGTAATAAAGATGAGGACAACAGTCTGAACTGTGTAAGTAATGTAAATACTACTTAATCTCAGAAGTATAGACAAATACGTGTAGCTTCTAGTTGAAGGCCCACCCAACTCCAAAGTTTGTCAAGCTTAATCATTGTTTCGATGTTTTAAACTGAAATTTTGAACGTTGATTATGGTTTTCTAAATTCTCAAAAATCTAGTTTCAGATGAAACATTTGTTAGAGCAAACTCTGCAGCAAGAATCACTATAAAAAGGGCTGAAATCCTGATCTTGATCAGACCTGATCGGATATCGATTTCCAATATCGGGGGTGGGGGATCGGAAAAGATAAATAGCCCATGACCTGACTGGAAGCCTAAATATGTGGCTTCCCGCCGTCTCTTCTACAAATATTTTCATGGCTTCTGCTCCGAAGAACTTAGGTCACTGGTGTCCTCTCCACAAGAATTTACTCGGGTAACCAGTCTGACAACAAGGTCCCACCCTTTTACAGTTACATCAACCAAATGCAGGCGACAATTCTACTCCATCAGCTTCTTTTCTCGCACTGCCCACCTGTGGAACTTCCTTCCATATAATTGCTTTCCAGACGGTTATAACCCCCAGAAATTTAAATGTGAAGTTAATTCACATCTCTTATTTACTTAACTACAGCCTTTTCTACATCACCCCGTGTATCTTGTTCTTTTCCTTTCTCTCTACCTTCGTAACTGTCTTCACTCCTGTTTTTATATCCTCTTGCCCTTTCTCTTTCTCTCCCTGTAGCTGGTTCGTCGTCGTCTTCACTCTTTTCTCGTTTAAAACTAACTCTCTTATGTAGTCCCCTGCAAATCAGTGGCAGTACGCCTTGCTTGGGGTGAAATGATTAATATATATATATATATATATATATATATATATATATATATATATATATATATAATAATTATAACAATATTAATAGTAACAGAAATAATTCTGCTAATACTAGTTATAGTTATACTATAATTTAGATCATCTTGAATAACCCACCGAGGACGAACTCGGAGGGAAAAGGAGGGGAAGTAAAAAAAGAAACAAACGAAGTACATGAACAAAAGTCAAATACTCGTAGAAAAGAAAAAAAACATCCAAGACGAAAACCCTAACACTAAAGCGCTCCGAAAGTAGAGCAACAAAGACAGAAAATCTATGCAAGAACCAACAAACCTACCTAGGTTTCACCCTACAGCTCGTCAGGGTAAATTGGCTCTTTTCTGTATATATATATATATAATTAAAAAAATAAAATTTAAATCATTTATCGATTCTTTGAAGAAAGAATTATTTAGAAATGGAAGTAACATTTGTTGGGGAACATTTTGAGTTTCTTTTTTGTGCGATTTTACCTAAAAATGAATTTCGTTCAAATAGATCAGAGATTCGCTATTAAATAATTTATTAGCTGCTGTTTGCACAAGTATAAACTGTTGGAAATGCAGGGCCAGTTTCAGCAATTATCGAATAAGTGAATTGCATTGATCAAAGTGACGGGGTTATAAACACATGTCCTTCTGTCATCAGTTTAAAATGACACCTTCGTTTACAGTATATCTAAACTATCATTATAAATTACAATTTGAGAAAAGCAAAAATTTTATTAGAATATATTGGAAATTTTACCAATTTTTCATTTGTAAACAAAGTTTTTAGCAAAATAGTCATAGTACACAAAAAAGGGGTCAATTTAAAATGGCGCCTTCTTTATTTTCATATAACTAAACTATAATTTGTAAATACCCTTTCCTAAGGGTATTTGCGCGTAACAAACTATAATGAACCCGACTGGAATTGGAACTCGTATCTCTGATTTCTAATTTTGAGCCATTACCTATTACTTAAACAGAACGTCCAAGCTTACAGTACTTGGTATGCCTTAACAGTCACACATTTAGATAATGACCAGGCTCGACGTTGCTTAACTGATTTTGAGAATTAAGAGGATAGACAGAGTGACCGTTGACTTGATGAGGTTAAAATTGTAGTATTCAGTTAAATATCTACATAAGAGTTCTCGGGGAAAAACTCTCTGAGTGGAAATTCTTCCTTACCATAGGAATACGGGGGAAATGATGACCATACGACCTCGTGAAAGTGACAACGCAAGTCTTAGTTCTAAAAGTCTGAACTAGTGGAAATAAAGAATGGAGCATATTTACCGTGGAATATTTTTCCTGGCAATGAAGTAACGATACGCTTGCAGAGTGGCGTCTGTGGAAAAGAGGCTGCTGTGAAAAATAAAGCCTCAGACCACGTAGCAGATTTTGAACGCTGTCATGGCTGGAATGTAAGGTTTGAGCAACTCCAGCACTTAATCTAAAATAAATCTAAACTTATTTATAAATAGAACTTTGTGTGTGTGTGTGTGTGTGTGTGTGTGTGTGTGTGTCCGTTACCTATAGACTCCGAAACGGCTGAACCGAGTTTCTTGAAAATTTACACAGATGTACTATAAGCGTCTGCGAGTGTTTTTAGCTAGGTTTTGGGTCGAGGTACCCCCAATAAATATCGAAAGTCGATAATCGAAAAAACCGGGTAGTAGAAGGAGTGGTCCGATTTTAATCAAATTTGATACACTCATAGACAAAGACATAAGAAACGATATTCAGAAGTTTCAAGGTTGCAGTTCTTATAATAATGCAGAAAATCGATAATATATATATATATATATATATATATATATATATATATATATATCGATACCAAGAAATCAAAATTTGACTTACATCCATTTATTTTTCTTTCAGTGTACGGTTTCGCTTTAACTGGAAACAACTATTGCTTTTTAGTCTTTCCTTCCACGTCCAAAGAGTCTAAGCTCCAGGACCATGGATTAGTTTTAAAGCTTTCATTACACCCGAGCAACGCCGGGCTATACTGCTAGTATATATATATATATGTATATTAGGTGCGATTGGTAAATTGTCGCAATAATTTCATTATTTCAAATGGAGGCTGAGTCTGAGCTCCAGGACCTTGGATTAGTTTTAAAGCTTTCATTACACCCGAGCAACGCCGGGCTCTACTGCTAGTATTTAAAAAATTGGAAAAAAAAAACAACAACAACAAACAAACAAACACACACACACACACACACACACACACACACACACACACACACACACACAACAATTTCTAATGCATATTGTACAATTTCATCGAAATTTTGCAGGTTGTGTTTGAAAATGTTCCTGTTATGGTGAAATTCCTCAGATAATGAATTCTCCCTCCTGTATTAATAAGAGTTAACAGGAAGTTAACGAGGGGAGTACTTGAGAAGTTCTTAGATGTACTTGGGAAGTTCATGGGAGTTCTTTAGACTTCTACTGGAGTTCAGTAGAACTACTAGACAGTTAATATTAGTCGGCAGTTAGCCGAATACTAAGTCGGCAGCTTTCAGTGGAAGATTACCAAGTTCTTAACATTTTGGGTACGTTAATTCGATTAGCAAACGACACAGCACGATTATAACCTTCAGTGCGAAAACTACTCCACAACAGTTCCAAAACCGCAGGAAATTTGCAACAAATATCAATCTTCCGATTTAAACTATTTAAAAAAATCTCAGAGCAACCAACTAGATTAATGCCCATAAATAGTTTTCATTAAAAATGAATGAAGAACAAAGAAATCAAATGCATTAATAATGAAATTATTCTTTACAGGCTATCAGTTAAGTGCCATATGTGATACACGTTTTGGGCGATCATGTCTCGAAAAGGACATGACTGACTGGACAGAAGATTATCCAGCAGTAGGTTGCCATTGGTTTCTGCAGTAGACTGGTTGCCACCCAATCTTTCCTATTATTTAACCCATAACTGGAGGGAAGAGACGGATTTCCCAAGTGTATTTGTGCGTAAGTGAATGCGAGGAATTCAACTGTAATTCGAACTTGGCTTCCCGATTTGTCGTTCCGAGTTGATATCCACTACACCACAACGCACATTCCTATATCGTGCGTTGCTGGCTATACTACTCTAGTAAAAATTAGATTTGTTAAAAATCAGTATTAAAATAGGTGAACATTAGAACGACGGCAGGATACGGATGAGAAGCTGAAACATCAAGTTGTGTTATCATCCTTCTAAGTTTCTGCTGAAAATTCTATAGGACATAAATTATGATGCGTTATAACTTCCTTCGTAGATGACGAGGTTTGCAAAGACGTAGGCCAACTTGAAAGAGTTTATTTAAACAAAATTCACCTTGTTTGGCAAATAGGAAGAGCTTTATTTTGTGACCTAATAGCAGGCGCGTACTTGTTGCAAAATTGACGCTAATAAAAGTTTTATCAGTTAAAGATGAATAATATATCACACCCTGCCAAGTCACCCAATCTCTACGCGAAAGGATATGGACATTTCAACCCTTTAGATAATTTCGCTGTAAATTAAAAAAAAAGAAAAAAGAAAAAAAAAAGAAAAAAAAACAAAACAAAAGACTCTCTATTTTGGATCCAATAAAAAAAAATTAATACTATATTAAATATATTTAAAAAAAATTTTAATAGTATATTATATATAATACTATATTATATATCGTACTATATAATACTATATATACTATAATATAATACTATTTTACATTTAATACTATATTACATATAATATATATTATATACTATAATATGATATTATATACTATAATATAATATATAATATAATATTATATACTATAATATAATATATAATATTACAATATATACTATAATATAATATGTAATATTATATACTATAATATAATATTATATTACATTTAATACTATATTACATATAATATATATTATATACTATAATATGATATTATATACTATAATATAATATATAATATAATATTATATACTATAATATAATATATAATATTACAATATATACTATAATATAATATATAATATTATATACTATAATATAATATTATATTACATTTAATACTATATTACATATAATATCAGGCTTAGGGCCTATCACGTTGAATACTCCGGTTCCCGCTCGATCACCGAAGTTAATCAACGTTGAGCCTGGTCAGTACTTAGATGAGTGACCGCTTGAGAATACCAGGTGCTGTAAGCGTATAGTGACGGATGTGCCTTGTGGTACAGTGGATATCGGCTCGGAACGAGAAATCGGGAAGCCGAGTTCGAATTCCAGTCGTATTCTATGCATTCACTTACGCGTAAATACCCTTGGGAAAGGTATTAATCCTTCTCTTCCCCCAGTTATGGGTTAAATAACAGGACAGATTGGGTTCTGTAGCCTTGATCGGCAACCAGTCTACTGCAGAAAGCAATGGCAACCTACTGCGGGATAATCTTCTGGCCAGTCAGTCATGTCTCTTTCGAGACATGATCGCCCAAGCGTGTATCACGTATGGTACTTTAACCGACTGACTCTATTACATTAATACTAATATTACATATTAGTATTAAAGTAATAGATGTAATTAATATTTATTAGATTAATACTATATTATATATATTAAAATATTTTAATACTATATTATACCTTGCCAAGTCCCCCGAGTTGTAGTTGATAGGATATCAAAACATTAGATCACTTTTAAGTAGAGTAAAAAAAAAAAAACTCTCACCATTAAGGGTCAAATTTAAAAACAAAAACATTTACATTTGAATCGATTATTTGAAGAAATTTAAAATGGCTCCTTCTTTATTTTCATATAACTAAAATATAATTATAAACGATAATTTTAAAAAAGTGAAAATTTCAGTGAAATATGTCGGAGATTTTCTAAATTGTCAGCTCAATTCAAGAAAATACACACTTTAAGAAAAATGCTCACAATATATAGAAAATATGTCAGTTTAAACTGACGCCAGGAAGATATGAGTTTATAAAAAGCAGAAAATGAAAAAAGACATTCATGAAATGACTTTGAATTGGTTTTCTGCTACTTGGGGAAAGAAATTAACATTCCAAATATAATTGTCCATTTTAAAACTGAAGGGAAAAGTTTGTTCTTTCTTGGCAAAACGAACTTTGATTAAAACCGTTCCTTTCTATGTCTTGCTTTCTTATTTTTTTCAGTTAAGTGCCATACGTAATACACGCTTGGGCGGTCATGTCTCGAAAGAGACATGACTGACTGGGCAGAAGATTATCCCGCAGTAGGTTGCCATTGCTTTCTGCGGTAGACTGGTTGCCGACCAAGGCTATAGAACCCAATCTGTCCTATTATTTGATTCATAGCTAGAGAGGGAAGAGATGTATTATATTATTAAGTAGTAATTAGTGGGGGATCAGTTTATTACTTTATAACAATAGAAAACCGATCCCCCATTTTATGACTAGTAGAAGCTTTAATTGTTTTCAACTATTATGTTCAATCAATCAGTTAAGTGCCATACGTGAAACACGCTTAAGCGATCATGTCTCGAAAGAGACATGACTGACTGGGCAGAAGATTAACCCGCAGTAGGTTGCCATTGCTTTCTGCGGTAGACTGTTTGTCGACCAAGGCTATAGAACCAATCTGTCCTGCTATTTAACCCATAACTGGAAGGAATAGACGGATTAATACCTTTCCCAAGGGTATTTGCGCGTAAGTGAATGGATTCAACTGGAATTCGAACTCGGCTTCTCGTTCCGAGCCGATATCCACTGTATCACAACGCACTTTTCTTATACAGAAAGAAAAATCTGCGACTTTCGTTTGTAAAGAATCGAATGTTTTGTTTCGATTCCCTCCTTCTTAAATGTTATTAGACGTAAGTCCACACGGTAGATGGATGATAACTACAAGAGTGACAGTAAGCCACGCCTACTTGGCAGGCTGCTCCCGGAACTACTGCCCTGAGAGTATAAATCTTATGGTTTAAATAATGACTGGAAGAGTCCATAAGTGTCAGTGGGTACGCGCCCACAACAGAAATAAAGAACTATTCAAAGAAGGGAAACAATTGAAAGAAAAATCAAGATGACATAGTCAAAGCTACGATCAGGTTGTTGTATCGTGATAATGATAACACTCCCCGTGCTAAGCGTACATTGTCTTTTATACATTCGGGCTACTGAATGTCACATGGTACGAACCACGACATAACACAGGTTATAGATATTTACATTTTAACATAAATCTAAAGGAGGATACGAATATTGCGTTGCACCAATTTTCTAATAACGACAGTTTCGCTATATGCCTTGAAAATCAGCTTTGAAATTCTAAGTTTTCACCTAGACCTTGGCCCTGTTGAGAAATAATCTTAATAATCAATATTAATCAATATTAATCAAATAATCAATATTAATCAATATTAATCAAATAATCAATATTACAACAAGCCAACTTATTTTATGTCATGTCACATTATATAAGTTGGCTTGTAATATCTAAAGAC
This sequence comes from Ascarosepion bandense, assembly GCA_037127315.1. Lineage (NCBI taxonomy): Eukaryota > Metazoa > Mollusca > Cephalopoda > Sepiida > Sepiidae > Ascarosepion > Ascarosepion bandense. The sequence continues at coordinate 1,646,921 of JBBBDQ010000946.1, read as the reverse complement.
ATAAGTTGTGTGATGCGTTATAACTTTCTTTGAAGAGGACAAACAATATATGCAAAGAAGTAAGCCAATTTGAAAGAGTTTATTTTATTATCTTACTAGCAGTATAGCCCGGCGTTGCTCGGGTGTAATGAAAGCTTTAAAACTAATCCATGGTTCTGGAGCTCAGACTCTTTGGACGTTGGCACGAAAGACTAAAAAGTAATAGTTGTTTCCAGTTAGAGCGAAACTGTAGACTGAAAGAAAAATGAATGAATGCAAGTCAAATAATCAAATAAGTTTTTTCGTCGTAAACTGAATTATACCATTTCGTCGTAAACTGAATTGTACCATTTACTCTGAGTAAATGGTACAATTATACCTACTTAGAGCCAAACCCGAAGCAAAAACTAAAATAAAAGGGCTGAAAAAATACAGACATACAGGCAGATAAACAGACACACACACAAACATCTTGCCTTATATATATATATATTATCGATTTCTGCACTATTGTAAGAACTGCAACCTTGAAACTTCTGAATATCGTTTCTTATGTCTTTGTCTATGAGTGTATCAAATTTGATTAAAATCGGACCACTCCTTCTATTACCCGATTTTTTCGATTATAGATTTTCGATATTTATCTGGGGTACCTCGATCCAAAACCTAGCTAAGAACACTCGCAGACTTCTATAGTACAACTGTGTACATTTTCAAGAAAATTGGTTCAGCCGTTTCGGAGTCTATAGGTAACGGATACACAGACACAGACACACAGACAAAGTTCTATTTATAAATAAGTTTAGATATAAAATGGATGACTTTTATTTTCCTTGACAAAAGTTCAGGTCAATGTTCTTATAAATACAATCTTCAATAACGTAAACTCAACTTTCATGTTTTTCCTCATTTTTTTGCCTTTTGTTACTCTAAATAACTTTTGCGCCATTACCACCCGCCTCCGCCCCTGATTTGCCATCCTTTTAAACAAAGTTGTTTAACACAGTTTTCTTCTATTATTTTAATAATCATTTCACCCCAAGCAAGGCAGAAAGGCCGCTGGTGCGTAGAGAATTACAATGAGAGAATAGAACGCGTACAGGGGATGTTGAAGAAAAGATAAAAGATGGATGGGAATCAAGTAGATAAAAGATGGCAATTGACGTTGCATTTAAACTTTTGGAGATTGTAGCTATCAGGGAAGCATGCAAATGGAAGTGAGTTCCATACACAAGAAGTGCTAGAAAAAGAAACTGTTAGAGTAGAAGAGACGATTGCGTTTAACTATTTCAACGGTAAATTGGTAAGACCTTGATGCCAATCTAGTAGCAAGAGTAAATATATATGGTCGGGGTATCAAGAAGAAAAGATCAGAACAGTTGCTATGAAAATAATTATAGAAAAGACAGAGAGAAGCCACATAACGTTGGTGAGAAAGTGACTAAAGGTGAGCTGCCAAGTCAGGATCGATTATATTGCAGATCCTCCTTTGGATTTTGTCGAGAACCTCAAGAGGAATGGCAGGAGTACCTGAGCAGATTTGACAACAGTATTCAATGCACCGACGAATGTTTTCAATAGTTCCTGTGAGTGTTAGATTCTCGGGGTCTTCTCGCCTCATTATTATTGAAATTATCAACAAAGAGTGTCAATGCTATATTGATTCGCAACATATTTAGATATATTAGATTTATATCTAAAGTTTTTAATATAAAGATTCCCCAATTGACGAACTGAAGACGTTGATGTAGTTGTTAGCACGTGTAATGTTATAGGTTAGCAATAAAGCGTTTAACGATGAGTGTTGCGAACACCAAAGGATATCAGCTTGAAAGAGGATTCATCGAGCCGGTTTGAAATTCCAGTTGAGTCAGATGTGTTCATTTTTGCACAAATGCCCTTAGGAAAAGCATAAATCTATTTCTTCCACACCCAGCTATGGATTAAATGGAACGGTTGACTGGCTCCTATAGCACTAACTGACAGCCAGTCTAAGACAACGGGAAAAATATATTTTCGAAGAAGTTATAGCAATTCACAGATAATAGAGAAAAAGTATCTGTGGGGACCGTGATCGTCTATATCCCGAAAAAAAAAAATAAAAATAAAAATAAATAAATAAATAAACATGGTATTAAAAGCACAATTTCTCATACGTTACAAGAGACAATTTCAGACAATTTCGTTTCCAATTTTTCTCTTCAAGAACTTCATTGAAAAATTATTTCCTTAGCTGGAAAAGGCAATAGGGGAACACTAGAACAATGGCTGTATACGGTCGAGAAGCCGAAACATCAAGGAAAGTCGCGTTATAATTCTTCTAAGATTTTGGTGAAAATTCCATCGTTCTCTGACGCGTTATAACTTTCTTTGAAGCGGACAAACAATGTATGCAAAGACGTAGGCCAATTTAAAGAGTTTATTTATTTTATTATTTTATATAAAATGGATGACTTTTATTTTCCCTGACGAAAGTTCAGGTCAATGCTCTAAAAACAATCTTCAATAATTCAATCGTCATATTTTGTCTTCTTGAACACCGTTAATCTTTTCTCCTTTCCTCAATCCTATCTATTCTCAGTCTTCTCTTTCACGTTCACTCCTGTAAACCCCTGCATAATGACAGAAAAATACGACTACCTCTGGAAACAGAAGTAAGCTTACCATATGTTAAGGTTTGTCCAGGATAGTCCCGATTTGATAACTGCTGCCATATCTGGCCTGGTGCTCCTGCCATTCATCTCGATGTTCTTGCCAAAATCCAAAGACTGTGTAATGTAATCGGTTCTGACCAGGCACCTCAATTTCAGTCACTTCCTCAATGACGTGATTTGGCTTCCCTCTGTTTTTTCTATAAATATTTTTGTTGTGAATTACGGTTGAGAAACCACACAAAATAATGAATAACAAAAACAGATTATGGAGATAGAAAATTTAAGTTATATTGAAACAAAATATATAAGCTGGAACACGGGTTAGTCAATTCAGGAATATTATTAGTAGAAATCAATATATACAGTCTTGCAGTGAAATAGTATGTCCGGGTAATGAGTCTATATCCAAACAACTCCAACTAACTCTGCATCAACTTACTGACCAACTAAGCAACTGCTTTACAACTCTTTCCAACTACTTTACAACGGTATTTACCAACCTTCCCAAGCAAGGTTAGATGTGACACAAGGTCTGTTTATTGTGGATCTCCCCGGCCATATAGCCAGGCCAAAAATATCTGTTTATTTTTTTCCCAGTCGTGATTCTACCCTTCGGCGGAACCACAACTGGGTTAATGCTCTCTGCTTCTGAGCAGAGAGCGCTCTCTACCAGAAGGCAGAGAGCTGACAGTGTCATGGTAGCAAAGCCAACTACTTTACAAATTCTGTATAGGCAGGATTATATGTACAAATCAGGCGAGTTCATTATGTACTGGGGGGCGATCCCACAACAATTGTCATGGCAACTGCTCTGACGAACTATTTTTCCTGGTATCTCGGCTACATGAATTTAAGCCTGCTACTAGATTGGCAATTAGGTCTCATCATTTTACTGTTGAACTAGCTAGATGCAACTGCTTCTTATAGTTGCAATTTTTTTCTTTCACTTCTCACCTGTGGAGTTCCTTTTCGATTTCTTGCTTCCCTGATAACTACAATCTTCAAAAATTTAAATGCAACGTAAATTCCCATCTTCTGTTGTCTTGAATCCCGTTCATCACTCCTCTTTCTCGGTATTCTCTTTCACTTTCACTCCCTGTAACCCCTTGCCTACTAGTGACATTACCGTTCTGTTGTCTAAAAAGAATACTACTACCTCTGGAAATAGAAGTAGACTTACCATACACTCTTGTGCAAATCTCTTCCATATTCCTGCTTTCCTGACGCTTACAACCTCTAGGAATTTAAATGCAATGTTAACCCTCTAGGGCCATTCGTATCATATTTGATACAGTATTTCCCTATAAGGAAACATTTGGTATTTCCCTATAAGGAAACATTTGGTATTCATTGACTGAGCAGTCAGTACTGCTTTCATTTGAAATTTATAAAATATTTCTCTTAAAAAATTTTTCAGGAAAATATTTCTTTCAAGGCTTGTTTTCATACTGTATCAAATATGATACGAATGGCCCTAGAGGGTTAATAATATAATATGATTAAGGCTTCTACTGGGCATAAAGTGGGGGATCAGTTCTATATTGTTATGAAGTAATAAACAGATCCCCCACTAATATGATACGAATGGTCCTAGAGGGTTAATACCATCTCTTAACCACTTGACACCCTGTATTTTTTTCCTTTCTTTCTAGCTTTGCAACTGTCATCACACCTGTATTCCCATCCTTCTCTTGCTCCATTCTCTGACACCCCCTGTAGCTGGTTCATCTTTCTCTTTACTCTCCTCCTATCTAATATTTTCCTCGTATGTAGCCCCCTGCGCATCAGTGGCGTTACCGCCTTGCTTTGGGTGAAACGATTAAAAACATTGAAACAATTACTTTAGTTTCCTTTCTTTCGTCATAAGTTCAATTTTAGACCCACAGAATTTACATGGTGTAATCAGTTCTTATTTTTTCCTCAGATTTGGTCATTTGCAGTGGTGTGCAGTAATATGAATCTATTTTCGGGATGTATGATGAAATTTATTTGGCCTTGAAAAATATTGCGTCATCTGTGATTGCATCTGATTTTATTCACCCTCAGACACTATTGTTTCGACTGTCGATTAGTTATGCTACGGCCATTGTGTACGGTGTACGTTACTCAATGGAAGCGTACGAAAATTGTAACGCTGCACAAATACACTGGCAGATCTTACAGAGAGATCGCGGATATTGTTAGCGTCAGCCTTTTTACTGTCAGTCATGTCATCAAAGCGAAGAAACAAACTGAATCCATCAGTCCAAAACGTTAAGGAAACTGCGGTTGGAAGAGAAAAACAACGACAATGGACGACGTATCAGGGAAATTGTGAAAGATCCTAGGAAAACGTTATTCATTTTGTCTTGATTAATTTGCACAAGGATGTACTTTCATGTTTGGCTATGATATTCCCGTTTTTGTTTTATTCTCTCTACCCCAAGCAAGGGTGTGCGTTGTGGTGCAGTGGATATCGACTCGGAATGACAAATCGGCGAGCTGAGTTCGAATTCCAGAAGATTATCCCGTAGTAGGTTGCCATTGCTTTCTGCGGTAGACTGGTTGCCAGCCAAGGCTATAGAACCCAATCTGTCCTATTATTTAACCCATAACTTGTGAGAAGAGACGGATTAATAGCTTTCCCAAGAGTATTTGTGCGTAAGTGAATGCAACAAATTCAACTGGAATTCGAACTCGGCTCCCCGATTTCTCGTTCCGAGTCGATATGCATTGCTCCACAACGCATATTAACGTTTAATAACGTTTAGTTATTAATAAATTCAAATCCTGAATTTCATTATGGATTCAGGTGTCAGCAATACTTTTATTTCAATTCCAGCTCATAATTTCTGTTATGGAAAAGTTTATCTTCAGTCTTATTTCTTCGAATACTTGGTGAAGAATGTTGAATTTTTGTTGAAGATTATTCTTATCCCAACTATATCATCGGTAAAAACTGAAGACCATCCTTTTTGTGCGGTTTCAGAATTAAGGTAAACCGAGATGAAAGAAAGATTTAAATAATTCGCTGTTTCACTTTCTGTGACTTCAGTTCCTGCCAGAAATAAACAATTTGTAAATTTTACTTACCTATAATTCTGAAACGTCATTATAGTGTGGCAAGCAATTCGTATCTACCAAACAGAGGCCGTAAGTTCTTCCTTTAATTTAAACTGTAATAGAACACGATTTAAGGACGAAAAAAATCGTATGCTGACGTTCAGTTCACTTAAGTGCCATACGTGATACACGCTTGGGCGATCATGTCTCGAAAGAGACATGACTAACTGGGCAGAAGATTATCCGGCAGTAAGTTGCCATTACTTTCTGCGGTAGACTGGTTGCTAGCCAAGGCTTTAGAACCCAATCTGTTTTGTTATTTAACCCATAACTGGAGGGAAGAGATGGATTGATACCTTTCCCAAGGGTATTTGCACGTAAGTGAAATGCAAGGGATTCAGCTGGAATTCGAACTCGACTCCCTGATTTCTTTTTCCGAGCCGATATCCAATGCACCACAATACGATAAAAACGTGGAACGTTGTTCTGTCACATAATTTTTATTAAAGTATTTTCTTAGAACTTTTATTTTGGTATTTTAGACTATTATCTTTCGTAATTTTGCTTGTCCCTTTCCTTAGTCTTTTTTAGTTAGGACGTATGATCATTACGCCCTGGCAATCAGTCAGTTAAGTGCCATACCTGATACACACTTGGGCGATCATGTCTGGAAAGAGACATGACTGACTGGGCAGAAGATTATCCCGCAGTAGGTTGCCATTGCTTTCTGCGGTAGACTCGTTGCCGACCAAGACTACAGAAGCCAATCTGTCCTGTTATTTCACCCATAACTGGAAGGAATAGACGGATTAATACCTTTTCCAAGGGTATTTGCGCGTAAGTTAATGCAATGACTTCAGCTGGAATTCGAACTCCGCTCCCCGATTTCTCGTTCTGAGTCGATATCCAATGCCCCACAACGCACATCCTCATCAATAATGAACTGTTCCGTTTTGATCGCGAGGAAAGACTGGAAGGACATCTCAGAAGGGTTCCTTGGTTTCGGTCAGGAAAAGGAAGAAGAAGAAAGCGTCCTTTCAATACCTCACAAATATTTCAGAGACGCTACTTGGTTTCAGTGCAAAAAAGAAAGTAAGAATGAAAGAAATGTCCTATCAAAACCTCGTAAATAATGAACTGTTACGTTTTGATTTTTCTTTTTCTTTATAATCATATCGCCCTAATCAAGGCAGTGTACTGCCACTGGTGCGCAGGGGGTTACAAAGAAGGAAAATTATGAGAAAGACTGACAGGTTATAAGGGGTTTAAGGAAGTGGGTAAGAGAAGGATGAGAATGATAAGAGTGGAGTGGACGGAGAAAGGAGCATGAGAGAGAGGATGCAAGTTTGCAAGATAGGATATGACTATTGACTTTACACTTAAACTGCTGGAGATTGTAGCTGTCGAGGAAGAAAGTAAATGGAAGGGAATAATAAAAATATGAAAAAAATTTTAAAAAATTCTTTAAAGGGTTTTGTTAATATTAAAAAAAAGCAAAAACAAAATAGTTGAGAAAGAACATAAGTAAAGTTTTAGAAACATACGTACAAGATAAAAGATGACAAATTACCAGTTAAATAAATTAAATTTTAAGGTATATAATTAAAAAAGGGGTAAATTTATAGATAATAGCAAATAGTTAATACATTGAGATTATTTTAGATATATTTAAGAGTCTGGAAAATTCTATGGTGGCAAAAATTAGTGATTTCATTACGTTGGTTCAACAACCTCGCCTTTGAGAAACTAATTGTATGGATTTTTTTCTCGTAAGCAAAAGAAACATATTTCATGTAACAATTCTAGTTCAACAGCTTCTTTTCTCGCACTTCCCGCCTGTAGAATTCCGTTCCATTCACTTGCTTTCCCGACAGCTATAATCTCCAAGAATTTAAATGTAAAGTCAATAGTCACCTCCCCTCTCTCTCTCATGCTCCTTTCTCCGTCCACTCCACTCTCATCAATATTCTCATCCTTCTCTTACCTATTTCCTGACACCCCTATAACCTGTCACTCTTTCTCATAACTTTCCTTCTATGTAACCTCCTGCAAAACAGTGACAGCAAAATGCTTTGCTTGGGGCGATATGATTATATAAAAAAATTACTTGTCCTAACTTTTGTTAATATTTTCCCTTTAACTGTATGAGTTTTATTAGCATCTTTCAATGCCAGTAATATTTAAAGAGAAAGATAGAATTATTATATATTTTATTATTGAAATATGGGCTATGCTGATAAAAACGTGTCTTAAAACTATTCTTTGTACACCCCACATATTGTTTGGTAAAATTAATATTTTCAGTAGTGGAGATGGTAGCTTGGTATACTATAGAATTTGCAAGACATTTATGTTGCAGAGGACATACGTTAGGGTCTTGACAGTTGCAGGAATTAGTGCTATCAACATTATTTATTATAAGTTGGTTATGATTGATATCATTATGTTGTTTTAGGATTTTATTATTGTGTTTTTTATTATCATATCAAGTATCAGCTCAGCTATAAATAAATTTCAGTGTATTTTTATTTAAAAAAATTGCTAAGGATGGTGTTTTTGCTTTTTTTTTTATATATTGACAAAACCCTTTAAAGAATTTTTTAATTTTTTATATTATTATTATCCTTTAAGATTTAATATTTTTTCCAACTCTTCGCTTTTTATATTTTATGCTACTATCTTATTTCCGGTTTAAACTTTTAACATGTCTTCTTTGGCAAAACATTTATGCATTTTCTGTATCAATTCACCTATTCAATTCTTTTAAAATGTATTAACTTCCCACCCTACTTTATTCCTCTCATATGATGACCTTCTTTATTTTAGATTTATTTCAATGAGCTAATTTAGATAATTGAAATGAATTATAATTTATAACCAATTTAAATCACGTGTTGAGTTTTTCTTTATATATATATATATATATATATATATATATATATATATATGCTGAACAGTTAGAGGTCAGATTCAAATGAGATTTAAGATTAGACCACTAATCAGTTGTATCAGAAATTGCTCAATACATGTTTGTATCAGAAAGTGCTCAATACATGTTTGAAGTGAAATGAAACTTTAATCATATCACCCCGAGCAAGGCGGTAACACCACTGATGCGGAGGGGGCTACGTAAGAGTGAAAAGATTGGAAAAGAGAAAGCCGGAAACCACATCCTAAACAGGCAACAAGGGATGAGCCTCTTCACCTGTTCAATAGACGTGGGTGGAGTGTGAACCGGGCGATAGTTTAGGCTATCTACTCCAATTGAAGAGATCAGCTGATTACGCTACCATGGTTTAGTGTTGACTGATTGCTTAACGGTTAACACTTTTATAAGTTTGTAGCCAGAAGTTCAAAATAATTGCCAATAACAAACCAGTCCATTATTTTGAACTTCCGCTTATTTATTACCTAACTTGGTACTAAACATTTGGTTAAATGGTGGTGTGTAACGAACTATTTTTCCATTTCAATTATGTTTAGTATTATGGTCAATTTGCTTATTTTATTTAATATAATTACATTTATAGCTATTTGTAGTATATTTATTTACATCTACCAGACTAAGTATTCGAGAAGTCTTGTGAGGAAAATAGGCGTCCTCAGGATTCGAGCGGGCGTCTCCTAGGGAAATCATCAAGACACGTCATATATATTTTTTTTCTGTGAATTTTTTTTTCTTTTAGAGAAATCTTTTTTTTTTCCTGAGAATATGAAAATATTAAAAAAAAAAGTGAAAAACAGTTACCACTTCTACGATTTATGCATAACTCTTCAGTAATGAATTGAGTTCTTTCTGTGACTGGTGTGTGTATACACCGCTTATATATAACACGCTAAAATTAACCCTCTCTGATTCTATGTACCTATAGTTTAGGTTAGCGACTTCGACTCACATTAAATCAGTCGAATTTCGATTCCAGCCAGAAGCAAGTGGATGTCTAGCCACACAGATGAGCTGTGATAATCGAAACAGGCTTGTAAGTGGACGGCGAATTTATCTGGCTATTGGCGTATGATACATCATACGCTAAAAGTCTGCCTCCTTCTACCGAGTGCCCATAGCTCAGAGGTAGAGTCGCCGACTGACACCAATTCGGTCGGGTTTCAATCCTGGGTGAAAAGCAATTGGATGTCTAACCGTACTGATGAGCTGTGATACAGCGAAATAAATCTGTCTGCGGCTGACTATATATATATATATATATAAACAAATGGTTGGAGGTAAAAAAAATTATACACAACTTTATAAACAAGGAATTTATTTATACTCTCTGGAGCTTTCGACAAACATCTCATCAGGAAAAGTGTGATTCCAACGATTTTCTCCTGATGAGATGATGGTCGAAAGAGCTCTAGAGACTATAAATAAATTCCTTGTTTTTAAAGTTGTGAATATATATATATATATATATATATATATTGTCATCCGCAGACAGATTTGTTTCGCTGTATCACAGCTCATCAGTACGGTTAGACTCCGATTGCTACATAACCCAGGCTCGAAACCCGACCGAATTGGCGTCAGTCGGCGACTCTACCCCTGGGCCTTGGTACGATTTGCGATTTTTGGCAGTTGCTAGGAGTAATGAAACACTTACAGATAAGGGGACAGAAGTTAGATATTAGTAAAATAAGTAAAAATTTTGAAAATTAAAAAAATAAATTTATGTCTAACGAATTCTGCTTTAATTAACTTTCGGAACGAGGTAAATCAATCTTGATGTATCATTTTCGTTGTATAATACGCAAATCGAATATTTCTATATTCTCAGGAAAAGGGATTTCTCTTAAAGAAAAACAAATTCACAGAAAAAATAAAAAAGCCTGCTTCTTCGATATTTAAGCCTTTTTCATTGCTTTGGTTGCAAGCAGCCGAAAGAAATATTCAACGGAATTCCCTTTAATCGCTGTCTAAGGAATGAAAAAAAGTTTAAGTGAGAAAGCAGGGCTCCATTAAAATAATGCTGCCCGTTTCTGAAGTTAGTTCATGAAATGGACATTTTCACCTTCGGGTTTCTGGTCACGAATTTTAACGAAAATATACCACTCGATTGCAAAAGTAGACACTCAGTTATTCATACCTAAATCAATAGAAGTGTTCCTAAAATCTTGAAATTAAGAACTAATTAACAAGGTACAGATTCTTCTTCTTCTATGTGCCCTGTCATTTCAGGATGTAGGCGATCATGGCTTTCCATGTCTTCCTATCCCTGGTGGCTCTTAGCACGCCTTCTGTTACACCAGGCAACCCACGTTCCATCATCTACCTGACCAGGTCCTTCAAATATGTTTGCCGTTGCTTTCCCCTGTCTCTTTCCCCCTCTATCTGGCCTGTTAGTAACAGGTTCTCCAAGCCCTCCTTCCTCATTGTATGTCCCATTAACTTCAGATGTCTCTTCCTGATTCTCAGTACTAATTTCTTTTTCGTTTTCATCATTTCCAAAACCTCATCATTGCTCACATGCTCGATCCATGATATTCGCAGCATCCTTCTGTAGAACCACATTTCAGTTGCTTCAACACTGTTGATACCTGTAGACTGTTGGATAAGTAAGTTTGTTCGTTATGTTGGAATATTCGAAGCCGAGTTCGAATTCCAATTGAGTTCGTTGCGTTTACTTACCCGCAAATACCCTTGGGAATTATCAATCCGTCGCTTCTTCCAGTTTCTTTTTCCTTTCAAACCGAAGCGTTGTTACGTATGACACTTATCTGATTGATTGATGTTAGAATAATACCCCAAAGAAAACGATACCTAAGCTTTAAAATTAATTTTATAAATGAAAAATTTTTCTTGAAGATTTTATTTTATTTTTTATTTTAATCTATTAGCTTGAAATGAAAACTAAAATGAATACCTCCAAAGGAAAACGATACTTAAGGTTTAAAATTAAGTTTATAAATGAAAAGTTTTTTCTGGAAGATTTCAATTTAGTTTTCATTTCAAGCTAATAGTTAAAATAAAAACTTTCCTTTTTGCGTAATTTAGAAGATAATTTATCCATCGCACCATGTATATATAAACTTATTTGTAAATGAAACTTTGTGCATGTGTGTGTGTGTGTCCATTACCTATACACTCCGAAACGGTTGAACTGATTTTCTTGAGAATTGACACAGTTGTACTATAAGCATATGCAAGTGTTCTTAGCTAGGTTTTGTGTCGAGGTACCCCCGATAAATATCGAAAATCGATAATCGAAAAAATCGGGTTATAGAAGGAGTGGTCCGATTTTAATCAAATTTGATACACTCATAGACAAAGACATAAGAAACGATATTCAGAAGTTTCAAGGTTACAGTTCTTACAATAGTGCAGAAAATCGATAATATATATATATATAAAAGGCAAGATGTTTGTGTGTGTGTCTGTTTATCTGTCTGTATGTCCTTTATACAAATCCACAATTTTTATCCGAACTCACCAAACTTAACACAAATATTTTTTAGGCTGAGTCTGAGCTCCAGGACCATGGATTAGTTGTAAAGCTTTCATTACACTGCTAGTGTATATATATATATATATATATATATATATATATATATATATATATATATATATATATAAATTGCTTTACAATTGCGTAATTTATTTTTTGGGATTCAAAAATATGCAAAATGCAAAACACATTTGGCTTGTACCTCGGTTCCCAGATTTAAAAGGGAATATACTTTCGATTCCGGTCGAGAGGTATATATATTTTTTTCATCTCTAGGCAGGACAGGTAGACATAGATTTCAATGCTAAAAAAAAAAGAAAAAAAAATGAAGAAAAAACAGGTCGTCTACTCAAAAATGCGTATCCACTAAATATAACATTTATATTAATAAGAAACAATGGGATCAGTTGATGCCGTACTTGGTAATGTTAAATGAAATAAATTTTTGACCATATACATTCTTTATTCTATCTGTCTATCTATCTATCTATCTATGATGGGTGTGTCATTATGCAAAGTCTAACGGTCACATTTAGAAATCTCAAATCTAGTATAGATGCATTACAGCTGTAGAAAATATCTTTAAAGCTTTAATTTCTTTTGGTTTTTCGTGGGGAAAAAAAAGGATTGTTACTTATATGAATTTTTCATGCGAAAATACCTTGAATATTAACAATTACCGTATGTAGCCGTAAGGTGTAAGGCTATAACTTATTCGTGTCCAGACAAGAAAAATATTAGTGTTCTTTGAAAAAGCGATTTTCCATTACAATTTTCCCCCGTGAATAGATTTTATTCTTTTCGTGTTATTTTTTCATTAGTAACTGGGAACAAATGCAAACTGTTTTGTTTATCATTTTAGGCGACTAGCGTAAACAAAAAGATTGTCTTTACCCATGGCCAGGGTCACTGTAGTGTAAATGAACCTTGACGTAGGGTGAATAATGATAATAACAAATGTGTAATTAACAACAAAAACTCTAAAATAGACTTCTGGCTATCTATTAAGATCTCGATATTTTGAGATACATAGCTAGCTAAAGTTAATGATATATAGTTATATATATATCATTAATTTTAGCTAGTTATGTTTTTTTTTTTAATCATATCACCCCAAGCAAGGCGGTAACGCCACTGATGTGCAGGGAGCTACATAAAAGAAGATTAGAAAAGAGAAAACCGGAAACCGCACCCTAAACCGGAAACAAGGGATGAGTCTCTTCACCTGTTCAATAGATGAGGGTGGAGTGTGAACCGGGCCGAGGGTGGAGTGTGAACCGGGCATGTATCTATCTAAATCTATCTAATCTAAACTTATTTATAAATGAAACTTTGTCTGTGTGTGTGTATGTGTGTATCCGTTACCTATAGACTCCGAAACGGCTGAACCGATTTTCTTGAAAATTTACACAGTTGTACTATAGAAGTCTGCGAGTGTTTTTGTTAGGTTTTGTGTCGAGGTACCCCCGATAAATATTGAAAATCGATAATCGAAAAAATCGGGTTATAGAAGGTGTGGTCCGATTTTAATCAAATTTGATACACTCATAGAGAAAGACATAAGAAACAATATTCAGAAGTTTCGAGGTTGCAGTTCTTACAATAGTGCAGAAAATCGATAATATATATATAAAAGCTTTCATTACACCTGTGCAACACCGGGCTATACTGCTAGTCTCAAAATATTGACATCTATCTCTATCTATATATTATTGTTATTATCATGGAAAATTCGTATTATGAATAGACGTACCATTTTCATTTTTTAAACAGCGTGTGTTACGTTTAACGACCTGCTCCTTCGAAATATCTTAGTAAAGCAAAATGTGGTCCACGCCAGGGATCGAAACTGCACCCCTTTTGGAAAGAAAAACACTGACGGATCCAGTGGGCTTTACCGCTTGGCCCTGAATAACGAAGCAGCAAGCTTCTCTTTTTAAAAAAGTACTTGTGGTGCGGTAGATATAGTGACAGATAGAGAGGGAAAGAGAAAAATGGGCGATAGAGACTGTACATGAGAGAGAGAGAGGGGGGGAGATAGATAGAGGCAAAGAGAGAGAAAGAGAAAAGGAGAGATAGGTAGAAGGAAATAAAGAGAGATTGTAAAAGATAGAGAAAGAGAGAAAAGGAGATATATAGAGCGAGAGAGAAAGAAAGAAAAAGAAGATAGAGAGAGAAAAAAGAAGAGATAGATAGAGAGGGAAAGAGAAAAAATGGGCGATAGAGAGTGCGCATGAGAGAGCCAAAAGAGAGATAGAGGGAAAGAAAGAGAAAGAGAAAAGGAGAGATAGGTAGAGGAACAGAAAGAGAGATTGAAAAAGAGAGATAAATAGAGGAAGAGAGAGAGAGAGAGGAAAAAGAGAGATAAACAGAGGAAGAGAGAGCGAGAGAGGAAAAAGATAGATAGATAGATAGATAGAAAAGGAGATAGAGGAAGAGAGAAAGAAAGAAAAAAGCAGATAGAGGGAGAGAGAAAAAAGAACAGATAGAGAGGGAAAGAAAAACAAGAGAGAGAGAGAGAGAGAGAGAGAGAGAATAGCGAACCTGTGTGGTCATGCGCGAGAGAATGTGTGCATTTGTGTGTAGGGGTATGTGTAAGAAAGAATGCGTGCATTCGTGTGTGTGTGAAAGAAGATAGTGTGTCACTGCATGTGACAGAGAGAATGTGTATGAGATAGTGTGTATATGTCCATGAGAGATAAAATGCTTTTGTGTCTCAGAGAGAGTGGTCGTGTGTGTGTGTGTGCACACGTAAATGAGAGGGAACACACTGTGCGAATATGAAAGAAAGAAAGAAAGAAAGAAAGAAAGAAAGAAAAGGGGAGTGCGTGTGTGTGGATGAGAAAGAGAGAATGTATGCCTGAGTATGTATGTGTGTACATCTTAGTGGCTTTATTACCTTACTTGGGGGGGGGGGGTAAAATGATAAAAACCAAATACAGGCGCATCAAACCGGGACTATCCGGACCCAAAATGTTAAGCCGATTTCTATTTCCAGAGTTTGGGCTTTTTTTCCAGTCACTATCGCCCGGTTCACACTCCACCCACGTCTATTGAACTGGTGTAGAGGCTCATTCCTTGTTCCCTGTTTAGGATGTGGTTTCCGGCTTTCTCTTTTCCAATCTTTTCACTCCTTTATTTATTTATTTTATTTTATTTTTTTTCAATTGGAGTAGATAGACTAAACTATCGCCCGGTTCACACCCCATTCACGTCTATTGAACAGGTGAAGAGGCTCATCCCTTGTTCCCTGTTTAGGATGTGGTTCCCAGCTTTCTCTTTTTCAATCGTTTCACTATTACGTAGCCCCCTACACTTCAGTGGCGTTACCGCTTTGCTCGGGGTGATACGATTAAAAAAAAAAAACAAAAAAAAATGTTGATCTTCAAAAATTTAAATGCAATGTCAATCGTTATCTTCTGTCTTCTTAATTCTTGTTCTTTTATTGTTCTCTCGCCTTAATAATGTTTTCTTATATTATTATAAGTCCTATGCTAACATCTTCTCCCGCTTGTGGAACTCTCTTCCTGCTTCTTGCTTTCCATTCAAGTTTGATCGTCAAAAATTTAATTCCAATGTCAGTCGCTATTGGTCTTCTTAATTCTTGTTCATTTATTATTTTTGTTCCTTAATTATGTTATTCTTTTCTTATATTCTTTCAAACTCAGTAACTCCTTGCGTCTTAGGGCTTTTATTGCCTTGCTGTGGGTGAAATGTTTTAAAAAACAAAAACAAAACAAACAAAACAGCATTAGTTACTGTTGTGGAATCTCCCCTATTTGTATATAATAATGGACTCGACTGAGTGTACATATAATCCTGCCATATAGAGAACAGCAGTTGAAGATCTGGAATCTCAGTTGTAGTTGCAGTTTACAGTTGAGAGTAATCGTAGAGATCCGTTTCAGTTATCGAAGAGTTACGATAGATACTGAAGTTACCCTGAGACCAGACTAGCTCTGAGCTCCACTTAGCTTAGAATAAGTTACCCGGACATACTATTTCACTTCAAGATTTGTATATACTTATTTCTACTAATAGTGTTCCTGAATTGACTAACCCGCGTCCCAGTTTGTATATTACGTTCAATATAACCTACTTTCTATCTCCATACCGGTTTTTGTTGTTCATTATTTTGGCGGTTCCTCCTCCGGAATCCACAAAAGTTACTTGTAATGAGTCTGATCCTACTTTTTATTAAAAAAAAATTGCTAATTTAATAAAAGAGAAAGCAATTTGATCAGGCAAAATGTATAGAAAGTGCACTAATTTCTGAATCATTCACTGTAAATTTCTCTCCGTTGTATCTAAATTTCTTTTAAATAAAAATTATTGAGATTCATATTTTAGCCGTTTGTACATGAGCGGGTGTGCGTTGTGGTGCAGTGGATATCGGCTCGGAATGAGAAATTGAAGAGCCGAGTTCAAATTTCAGTTGAATTCGTTGCATTCACTAATGCGCAAATATCCTTGGGAAATGAATTATTTTTAATCGTTTCACCCCAATCAAGGCATTTCACTGCCACAATTGCGCATGGGGTTACATAGAGGAAGGTGGTGAGAAAGAGTGGTTAGATATAGGAAATGTCAGAAGGAGGGTGATAGACGGCTAAGGATATAGATGGGAAGAGTGTTTGAGAGAATGGATGCGTGTTAGTGTTTTTGGAGGTGTCTGTTGATCTTACATTTAAACTCCTGGAGATTGTAGCTGTCGGAGAAGCAAGTACGTGGAAGAGAATTCCACAGGCGGGAACTTTAATCTGCAAAAATATAAATACAATGTCAATTGCTATCTAATGTCCCCCTGATTACTCTTTCCTCTTCCTGAACATTATTAATGTTTTTGTTTTTTAATTCATTTCCGTTCGCTAACCCCTTGCATGGGGTGATTCTACTACTACTACTACTACTACTAGAAGAAGAAGAAGAAGAAGAAGCTCCTCTTTCCTCTTCCTGCTCATTATTAATGTTTTTGTTTCTAATTCATTTTCGACCTTTAACCCCCTTGCATCTTAGTGGCTTTTTCTGCCTTGCATGAGGCGATACCGATTAAAAAAATATCACTAGTGAATAGGATGTTCAGATTTTTTTTATTTAGTTAGTTTCTTGTTAATCTATATTTTTACTGTAAATGATTTTTTTTTATAATCATATAAATCTAATAATCTAAGCAAGGCATTTTACTGCCACTGTTTTGCAGGGGGTTACATAGGAGGAAAGTTATGAGAAAGAGTGACAGTTTATAGGGGGTGTCAGGAAGTGTGTAAGAGAAGGATAAGAATACTGATGAGAGTGGAGTCGACGGAGAAAGGAGCATGAGAGAGAGAGAGAGAGAGAGAGAGAGAGTATGCAGGTTAGTGAGATAGGAGATGACTATTGACTTTACATTTAAATTCTTGGAGATTGTAGTTGTCGGGGAAGTAAGTAAACGGAAGGGAATTCCACAGGCGGGAAGTGCAAGAAAAGAAGCTTCTGGAGTAGAATTTGCGTTTACAATTTATTGATTTCGCAGTAAAAGGGTTGGACCTAGTTGCTAATCTTGTGGCGAGTAAATTTATATATAGGGGGCACCAGTGAACTAAGTTCATTGGAGCAGAAGCCGTGAAAGTATTTGTAGAAGAGACACAGGGAAGCCACATTGCGCCGGTGAGAAAGTGACTGTATCTGAGCTACTAAGTCGGGATCTATCACATTACCGATTCTCCGTTAGATTTTGTCAAGGACATCTAGGTGGATAGCAGGAACACCCGACCAGATATGACAGTAGTATTCAATGCACGGACGGATGGTAGATTTATATATGTGCAGGATTGTTTCAGGCGGAAAATCACTTCCTGGCCCTACATAAAGAACCGACTTTCTTAGCAGCGGATTTAGCTACGGATTTCAAAAACAAAATTCTTTCTAAGATGCAAAAAAAAAAAAAAAAAAAAAGAAAGAAAAAAAAAAGAAAAGGGAATTGTATCCATAAAAATCCCAGATGATTCATTTAGATAATATAATTAATGCAATGGTAAAATAATTTACAATATGGCCGTCAGTTTTTGGACTTAACTGGAAAGGTAATATACACTAGTAAAAATTATTTTTATTATTTATTGTTAGTTCATCTAATACAAGACAGAAGAGTCACTAAAGGTAGATTATTACTGGGTGAGATTGCTGTAAAAAATGGAGCAAGGAGTAAGTATGAAATATATATTATGGGAAGGTGTAGGACTGATATCAGTTGACACCGGATTTAAAGAAACCAAGATTTTAGTTATCAGGAAAGTATTTCCTACTCACGGAGCTTGTTCTACAGTCTGTTGGTAAAATTCGCCATAATTTATGGATAAAGCGCAGGGATCAGTTTATGTATTGATTATAATAGAAAATCAATCTTACGAATGTATATTATATAGCAACAACATTCCATGATTGTCACAAAGTAAGGGATTGAAGGTAATGTTGACAACGTTCCTGGGTATAGAGTATCCTCTTAGCATCTGTTGACCATGTCCGTCATAGTATATGGATTTAGAGTATCCTCGCCGCACGTAATCTATTTAATGAAACAACGTCAAAGATTATCACTCTCGAATCAGACACTCTCCAGAATCGGATTTCATCTCCAAATACTCGGAAAAATATGGCCGCCTTTTATACACGTCGCATTGAATATTTTTGAGCTTCCTGATTGGTTAAGCCTTCTATTGGTGAACCATAAAATGGATTGGCTCATGAGGGTCAGCACAGTATATAATATGTACCAAAAAGTCCAACACAGCCCTGAAAACATATATACACTATGCGATGGTTAAATTGTCAACATTTTATATTTTTAATTTCGCGCATGCGCGCTGTTTGTCTTTTTATTTTGTCGACTGCACAGTATAATAGGGTCAGTTGGGCCCCGTCTGTAAGAAAAAGAGCACTATGACGCAATTCACTCAGCCACTCTGTACTGCTTGACACTCGAACGAATATTTCAGATTGTTTAGGTGTCTAAGTACAGAGCAGAGAATTTAGAAAGAGTTGGATGAGTCTAGTGGTGATTACGAAGGTACAACAACCCGAAAATCTTGCTCTGATCGTTTTGATAAAAAAATCCCAAATTTGTTGGTGAGTGCCTCACAAAACACTGAGGCCTATATCAGGTGCCTTGAGGAGATAGTGCTACCTTGGGTCTAGAGAGTGGCTGCTAGAAAACACGATGTCTGGCAACAGGACCCTGCACCATGCCACATAAACAGGAGAATCCAGTCATGACTGTCAAACAATTTCTGCGACCACATTGCCCCTTACATCTGGCCACCTAACTCCCCAGACAGCAATCCCTTGCTTATTATCTGTGGAATGCCTATTGAGCGAGATGCCAAGAAAACTCCTTGAAATACCAAAGATGAACTGAAGGCAAAGCAGCATTCACCAACTTAAACAAGGAGACCGTCCAGAAGAGATGGAAGAGATTCCGAAGTCGTCTGCAGGCCATGGTTGAAGCGAATGGCGATTTATTGAATAAATTTACTTTTTAGTATTTCAAGATATTTTCGTATAATTTTAGTAAATATATCTGTTAAAATGGAAGATCAGCGCCATTTTTATTTTTGTGTAATTTGGAAGATAATTTATCCATCGCACCTTATATATATATATATATATATATATATATATATATATATATATATATATATATCCAGTAATTTCTAAAAATTGGGTGGTTTATTTTTTTGGGATACGAATATAAAGCTAACACCAAAATAGTAAGACTTATTTGACTTAAACGTTTCTTTCCGAATTAAAAAGGGAATACATGTTCGACTCCGGTCGAGATGTATTTTTGTTTTTCATCTGTAGGCAGGTAGACATTGATTTCGCTGTTAAAAAAACAAAACAAGGTCTGGTGGCTGTTGTTGAAACAAATGGTGATTTTATTAAATAAATATACTCTTCAGTAATTTTGTGTAATTTTTATATCTGTTAAAATGATTTGTCAGTGTTATTTTCATTTTTGCGTAATTTAGACGACAATTTATTCATTATATATATATATATATATATATATATATAGAATGTATTGGCCGGATACGTTAACTCCACTCCGTGTGTTTGGTTGGTTTGTGCATCATATGCACACACAGGCTACACTCTTACCATATTGTAGTGGCCTGGGAGCATAAGGGTTCCTTTTTTCACACACTGCAGTCACTGATAGCCTGATGATTGTGCATGAAACTGGTACTATATATAGTTGTTGGATTATTATAACGTTCGCTTTCTGACCATAAAGCCCGTGTTTGAATCTCTACATAGTTGATTTGTTAGGATGGTGAGTTTTTGATATTATCGGTTTCGAGGGGGTGATACCACCGTGCGACACATTTGGAAAGTGCCTGAAAACCATACATCGGGTTGACCCAATCCTTGTTAGTGAAACTGCGTAGACCAATGGTTTCCAACCCAGTGGGGGTAATGAGCCCATATTTTGGGGGTAATGGATGTTTAATGTGGCAAACAAGTCCCGAATAGCCCTTTCAGTCACAAGATCAAGAATAAATAAACACACTGACACAGGCAATACAAGCTCAACACTCACATTAAGAATCACGGCTAGGTTACGGCTACTATACCTCTGATTATTATAGATTAGCAGTATAGCCCGGCGTTGCTCGGGTGTAATGAAAGCTTTAAAACTAATCCATGGTCCTGGAGCTCAGACTCTTTGAATGTTGGCACGAAAGACTAAAAAGCAATAGTTGTTTCCAGTTAAAGCGAAACCGTACTTTGAGAGAAAATTAGTGGATGTAAGTCAAATTTTGATTTCCTGGTATCGATATCAAATTTTCTTCACTATTGTAACCTTGAAACTTCTGAATATCGTTTCTTATGTCTTTGTCTATGAGTGTATCAAAATCGCACCACTCCTTCTATAACCCGATTTTTTCGATTATCGATTTTCGATATTTATCGGGGGTACATCGACACAAAACCTAGCTAAGAACACTCGCAGACGCTTAGAGTACAACTGTGTAAATTTTCAAGAAAATCGGTTCAACCGTTTCGGAATCAATAGGTCACGGAAACACACACAGACACAGACACACACGCACACAGACAAAGTTCCATTTATAAATAAGTTTAGATTAGTACTATTGTATTGAATAATTTCCATTAACTTTGTTTTTGATGTATGAAAATATAATTACTTCTTTTCCTATATCACGGCTATTTGTTCATTAGGGGAATGGATAATAGTGAAATTGTATTTTGGGGTAATCGCAGCAAAAAGGTTGGGAACCTATGGCGTAGACAGTTCCCTTGAGAAGTCATCGATGGTTCAGCCAGAAGTCACAAGTCATAGTGACCGAGAGTTTGAGAGTCCTGTTTGTTTAGATTTTTGTTCAGGCCGGACAACGCGCCCTATCCCTGACACTGTCTGTACAATGAGTGCTGGTGGTAATTAAAGAATTATAACATTTATAGTAATGATAAATATATTTTTTGTTCTTCACAGTTTTATTATTATCATTATTAACATAGCAATTTTTATTATTATTATTATTATTATTAACCGTAGTAGCATTAGTAGTACTAGTAGCACATATATATATATATATATATATATATATATATATATATATATATCGAATAAAGCAATAGGGTTGTTCCAATATATATATATATGTATGCCCGTATCTGACTACCGGGCACACCGGGCACGGGTCCGGGCCGATCCGTGCAATCATAGTGAAAATCCGGGCAAGGAAAAATGTCTTCGTCAGAAATCAAACTAAACAATTCATGAAGAAAGAAAGAAAGAA
>JBBBDQ010000946.1:1427500-1622500 GCA_037127315.1 Ascarosepion bandense | reverse complement strand
CCAGACATTATTGTTAAAAACCAGAAGGAGAAAACTTGTCTATTAATTGATATGGCTTGTCCAGCGGATTCTAACATAGCAATCAAGGAATTTGAAAAACTGTCAAAATATAAAGACCTGGAAATTGAAATAGAAAAAATGTGGAAATTGAAAACAAGAGTTGTGCCAGTGATAGTAGGTGCACTTGGAATGATAAAAAATGGAACAAAACAACACATTGAAAGAATCTCTGGAAACCCCAGCTTAAGAGATATACAAAAAATTGTCTTATTAAGTACAGCCCACACACTAAGGAAAACTTTATCTATGTAATGCTGGAGATGATAGGGAAGATAGAAAAACATGAAATGGAGCCATAACAACACGCCACTACCTGCCTTAGATCTCCCCGCAGACTTGGTTGGTAGTGAGACCAAAGCAGAAATCGAAATATGATGAAAAATGACATAATAATAATAATAATATTTTATTTGATTATCCCTCCGTAAATAAATGTCCTATTCACTATCATTACAGCACGCTATAAATCTTGCTAAATAAATGGATAGCACATGGTCCTTGAAAAGAATTAGGACAGTCGGAAGTAGTTAAAACAGTAAAAAAAGGACAATAATGAATTTCGATCTCAATTTGCAACATCTTATTCGAAAATTAGAAAATATGATAACATAATAAACAGGCAGACATTATCGGTTTAACTTTATCAAACTTAGTAAAAAAAAAAAAATCAAAAAAAGGGAAAGAAAAATGTGTTCCTTCTCGGCCACGAAGAACGTCACAGGGAAAAAAGTAATTGCGATATAAACAAATCTGTAAAATAATTTTTTATTATAAAAATATTAAAATTATCCAATTGTAAATTATTTTTCTTCACTTTCTTAATATTTGGACTTCAGTTTCAAAGCCTGTGACAGTCTTTAACATTTTTAAATATGAAACTGTTTTTCCTTAGTAAATTAACGAAGTCATTTCAACAGTTTTCGAAGTGTTTTCATTAATTAAAAACATATAACTTCATTAGAACTGTTTTCCTTAGTCAATTAACAAAAACAATTTAACGGCCTTAGGCTTGTCTTCATTATAGTCAATTAGCAAGGATAATCTAACAGTTTTAGAACTGTTTTCCTCAGTTAATTAACAAAGTTAATTTAACTGTTTGTCTTCCTTTATCAATTAGCAAAGACCATAAAACGGTCTTAGAACTTTACGACAGCTTTTTAGATCTTTAATTAAAAAAAAACTAATATAGTATTTATGCATTTATGTTTAGTGATTTACTTTTTATAACACCTAACAAAATAGCAAACGTCATTATAGCATTATTAATTAGTTAAAACTGTTTTCCTTAGTCAATTAACAAAAAACATATTATTTGATTTTACCAGTGTTATAATTTTTGCCCATTTGATCACAAGTTGACGTTTGCAGATAAGATTTGTTATGCGCCTTTTTGGATAATTAAAAGACATATTTGATGAGAGAAAATAATGTAAGGAGTGACAAGGTTTGAAATTATAAGCAATTTCCACAATTGTATTTTCGCTGTTAAAAAAAACAAAACAAAACAAAACAAAACAAAACAAGGTCTGGTGGCTGTTGTTGAAACCAATGGTGATTTTGTTAAATAAATATGCTCTTCAGTATTTTTGTGTAATTTTGGTAAATATATCTGTTAAAATGATTTGTCAGTGTTATTTTCATTTTTGCGTAATTTAGACGACAATTTATTCATTATATATATATATATATATATATATATATATATATATATATAGAATGTATTGGCCGGATACGTTAACTCCACTCCGTGTGTTTGGTTGGTTTGTGCATCATATGCACACACAGGCTACACTCTTACCATATTGTAGTGGCCTGGGAGCATAAGGGTTCTTTTTTCACACACTGCAGTCACTGATAGCCTGATGATTGTGCATGAAACTGGTACGATATATAGTTGTTGGGTTATTATAACGTTCGCTTTCTGACCATAAAGCCTGTGTTTGAATCTCTACATAGTTGATTTGTTAGGATGGTGAGTTCTTGATATTATCGGTTTCGAGGGGGTGATACCACCGTGCGACACATTTGGAAAGTGCCTGAAAACCATACACCGGGTTGACCCAATCCTTGTTAGTGAAACTGCGTAGACCCATGGTTTCCAACCCAGTGGGGTAATGAGCCCATATTTTGGGTGTAATGGATGTTTAATGTGTCAAACAAGTCCCGAATAGCCCTTTCAGTCACAAGACCAAGAATAAATAAACTGACACTGATACAGGCAATACAAGCTCAACACTCACATTATATATATATATATATATATATATATATATATATATATCCAGTAATTTCTAAAAATTGGGTGGTTTATTTTTTTGGGATACGAATATAAAGCTAACACCATAATAGTAAGACTTATTTGACTTAAACGTTTCTTTCCGAATTAAAATGGGAATACATGTTCGATTCCGGTCGAGATGTATTTTTGTTTTTCATCTGTAGGCAGGTAGACATTGATTTCGCTGTTAAAAAAACAAAACAAAACAAAACAAGGTCTGGTGGCTGTTGTTGAAACAAATGGTGATTTTATTAAATAAATATACTCTTCAGTATTTTTGTGTAATTTTGGTAAATATATCTGTTAAAATGATTTGTCATTGTTATTTTCATTTTTGCGTAATTTAAACGACAATTTATTCATTATATATTGTTGCTCTACTTTCGTATTGAGCGATTTTGTGTTAGGGTTTTCGTCTTGGGTTTTTTTCCTTCCTACGAGTATTTGACGTTCTGTTCATGTACTTTGTTTGTTTTTTGTTTTACTTCCCCTCCTTTTCCCTCTGAGTTCGTCGTCGGTGGGTTATTCAAGACGATCTAAATTATAGTATAAGTGTTACTAGTATAACTGTTACTAGTATTGGCAGAATTATTAGTATTGTTATAATAATAATAATAATGATAATAATAACTATAGTAATTATAATTATATATATATATATATATATAATAAAAAGTGTGAGAGACAGTGAACGTTTTCTTTAAAGTGTATATTTATTGTTGTTGTTTTTATACATGTTATGATACATGAAGTGTCCATAATGGTATTTGTGACACTACACGTGTTTCGAGTACAAGATTGACTCTCTTCAGGCGAATAAATTTGTGGCTTTACGGATTGAGTTCCTTTTGTTTCTGATTGCCAAGCTGTTGTTTTATAAATAAGTAAGTAGAAAAAAATAAGAAAATAAAATAAAAATAAATCAAACATTGGCACGTTGAATGGTATAGTCATCCGCAGACAGATCTTTTTCACTGTACTCATCAGTACAGTTAGACATCCGATTGCTTTTAAATCAAGATTGAAACCCGACCGAATTGGCGTCAGTCGGGGATTCTACCTTTAAGCTATGGGCGCTCGGTAGAAAGATGCAGACTTTTAGCGTGTGATATGTCATGCAAACACACGCCAGTAACTAAGAGTGCTCTAATTCATTACTGAATGAGCGATGCGTAGATGCTAGTGTAGCTACTGTTTTTTTTCAAAGTCTGCCATTCTTCCAGAGTGCTCAATCAGGGTATTGGCCGGATACGTTAACCCACCTCCGTGAGTTTGGTTGGTTTATGCATCCCATGCACACACAGGCTACACTCTTACCATATTGGAGTGGCCTGGGAGCATAAGGGTTCCTTTTTTCAAACACTGCAGTCACTGATAGCCTGATGATTGAGCATTAAACTGGTACTATGTATAGTTGTCAGGTGATTATAACGTTCACCTTCTGACCATAAAGCCCGTGTTTAAATCTCTACATAGTCGATTTGTCAGGATGGTGAGTTCTTGATATTACAAAGGGCGATTATCTTCCTTTGGTTGAGATGAAGTCACGTGGGTAACATGAAGGCTTCTTAGGGACCATACGTCATACAGTAACAAAAGTAGTTAGTCAGGTCAGCTTCCAGGAGTCAAACTAAACTAAGCAGTCGTTTTTCTAGAGGCATTTCATTTTATGTCTACATTGTATTTAAATTACATTTATATATTTCTTTTTAGAGATATGTAAGTGTGTGTATATATATATATATATATATATATATATATATATATATATATATATATATATCCGAGTGGGTACAGAACGAAGAAAGAATTTTTCCGTCCAAAAAAACATTAATTTAAAACAGTGCTCTATATATCATGTATAGAGCTGTGAATATTTATTATAAATTATGTTTTAGAACATGTGCATAATTTTTTAATATATGTCCTCGACAATCATATGTTTGTTTCAACGTTGGGTGTCGAACTTTTCTTCGGGAGGGAAAAGCAAAACTCATATATTAAAAATTATGTACATGTTCTAAAACATAATATATATATATATATATATATATATATATATATATATATATATATATATATACTACCGGCCATAATTATTAGACCACTCCCGATTTAAAACTATTTTTAGTATTTATTAACAAGTGGATAATTCTAAATGAAAATAGAATGTTTCTTTTGTTATTATTATTTTGAAAAATTTTACAAACCAAAGAAGCAAAGATGAACTCGTCCGAATCACCGTAAATTTTCTTCATTATTTCATTGAAGGTTTTTCCTTGCGGAAATATAGGTAATTATTAAATATTTATAAATTCATTTGATGCACACGTTATTGTGCAGTTTTAATAAAAGAACCATTCTATTTTCATTTACAATTATTCACTTGGCAATAAATACTAAAAAATGTTATTAAATACATCATCTTTTTAAAACACTGGGTGTAGCCTAATAATTATGGCCGTTAGTGTATATATATATATATATATATATATATATATATATATATATATATATATATATATATTAATTTATTTGTATAAACATTATTTTTAATGGATATTCGTATTTAAGGTGATACTCTGTTTTTTTTTTAATTAAACAGTATATTTATTTATATTTACTGACCTGAATATTTGCGAAATATTGTTAAAACTATGGCTTCTTCCAGCGGGATTCGAACCTGTTTTCGCAAAGAAAAAGCTTCAATTGATCTGACGTGTCTTAGACCGCTCGACCACTGAGGACTTACAGTCAAACTTTGGTTGAGATGAAGTCACCTGGGTAACATGAAGGCTTCTTAGGGACCATACGTCATACAGTAACAAAAGTAGTCAGTCAGGTCAGCTTCCAGGAGTCAAACTAAACTAAGCAGTCGTTTTTCTAGAGGCATTTCATTTTATGTCTACATTGTATTTAAATTACATTTATATATTTCTTTTTAGAGATATGTAAGTGTATATATATATATATATATATATATATATATATATATATATATATATATATATATCCGAGTGGGTACAGAACGAAGAAAGAATTTTTTCCGTCCAAAAAAACATTAATTTAAAACAGTGCTCTATATATCATGTATAGAGCTGTGAATATTTATTATAAATTATGTTTTAGAACATGTGCATAATTTTTTAATATATGTCCTCGACAATCATATGTTTGTTTCAACGTTGGGTGTCGAACTTTTCTTCGGGAGGGAAAAGCAAAACTCATATATTAAAAATTATGTACATGTTCTAAAACATAATATATATATATATATATATATATATATATATATATATATATATATACTACCGGCCATAATTATTAGACCACTCCCGATTTAATACTATTTTTAGTATTTATTAACAAGTGGA
Source organism: Ascarosepion bandense (assembly GCA_037127315.1). NCBI lineage: Eukaryota > Metazoa > Mollusca > Cephalopoda > Sepiida > Sepiidae > Ascarosepion > Ascarosepion bandense. The sequence goes on along the minus strand of JBBBDQ010000946.1, from coordinate 1,616,788 downwards.
TAATTCTAAATGAAAATAGAATGTTTCTTTTGTTATTATTATTTTGAAAAATTTTACAAACCAAAGAAGCAAAGATGAACTCGTCCGAATCACCGTAAATTTTCTTCATTATTTCATTGAAGGTTTTTCCTTGCGGAAATATAGGTAATTATTAAATATTTATAAATTCATTTGATGCACACGTTATTGTGCAGTTTTAATAAAAGAACCATTCTATTTTCATTTACAATTATTCACTTGGCAATAAATACTAAAAAATGTTATTAAATACATCATCTTTTTAAAACACTGGGTGTAGCCTAATAATTATGGCCGTTAGTGTATATATATATATATATATATATATATATATATATATATATATTAATTTATTTGTATAAACATTATTTTTAATGGATATTCGTATTTAAGTTGATACTCTGTTTTTTTTTATAATTAAACAGTATATTTATTTATATTTACTGACCTGAATATTTGCGAAATATTGTTAAAACTATGGCTTCTTCCAGCGGGATTCGAACCTGTTTTCGCAAGGAAAAAGCTTCAATTGATCTGACGTGTCTTAAACCGCTCGACCACTGAGGACTTACAGTCAAACTAAGCCCGAAATAGCGAGATTAAACACACATTTTCTTGATATTTCGAAGAATTCCTATCTGTTCTGCTTTCGTCTCTTAATGTAAAACAAATGTAAACAAAGACAATTTATTTACGAATAATAATAATAATAATAATAATAATAATAATAATAATAGGGAGATTTGAATCCTGCTGGAGGATAAATATTTTCCTCACATGATTTCTCGATTATTCAATCTCGATTATATAAATAAATATACTGTTTAATTATAAAAAACAGAGTATCTACTCAAATGCCAGTATCAATTAAAAATAACGTTTAAACAAATAAATTAAAAATATATCGGAGTTAATCAATTTCGTAATATATATATATATATATATATATATATATACTGTAACAAAGTTGTGGAACTCGTAGGTTTTTTAACCTGCTGTTCATGCATTTACTTTTATAAAGAGTGCCCGATACATTCGTAGAGCGTTATATTGTATAGTTGTTACAATCGTTTATAAATTAAATTCATAGTATCACTACACAAAAATTTTCGCGTTTCGAAGTTGCCTATTAGGTGCTTCTCCTCGGGTGACGAAGTTGAAAAAAAAATCCAACTTTTTCAACTTCATCACCCGATGAGAAGCACCTAATAGGTAGTTTCGAAACGCGAAAATATTTGTGTAGTGATACTATGAATTTATAAACCATTGTAACAACTATTACAATACTATATATATATATATATATATATATATATATATATATATATATATGGCGGAGCTCTACCACCGGCACCCCACTGTAATTTGTTTGCTTTTCCTTTTTTTTTAATTTTTTCAGTGCATTCTTATCGATTAGATCCTAAACTTTCAGATTAGCAAAAACATTGGAAAAAAATTCAATATTTAAAGATTGTTAGAGAGTACTCAGTTTCTCATGCAACGTTCTAGTAAATCAATCCCCTATATTAGAAATACTCGTTTTGACGTCGAGTAAAAGATAATGATGAGTTGTTGAGCATATTCAACAATTGAATCCTTAGAGAAATTTCTGAATAAAGCCATTCTTGGAGTTTCCGAAGAAGAAATTGCCATTGTAAGAACGGGGGCTGGGGTGTCGTTTTCTTTTGGGAATATTTCTTCCCCAGCCATGGAAAAAAAAAAAATCTCCGACCCGCAGTTCTCATATTAGGAAAAATCTAAAAATCGCCGTTTTTTTTTTTTTTTTACCGTTTGCAGCAGATGTCCTCACTAGGGACATATCAGATTAATCTGGGTCGCTACTATCTGGAATCCTAAGTATAGCATCTTCAGAAACACAGAAGTGTCAATTCCTTTTAGGAATTTTTACAAGATTATCTTTTTTTCGTTCCTTTTCATTCTTGTTGTTTTGTAAATATATATTTTCTCTGTGTGGGATACGTGTAAACATGTATATATAATTTTGTGTATGAATTAGTGGTATAAAAGTCTCTTTGAAAACAAAGCGTATTTGCTATTCATTTTCCTTTCAGTCATCCTGTTCTATCCGTGAAATATATTGGATATAATAATACCCATGATGGAGGAAATGCAAACCGTAGTATAAAACTTTCTTCTATATAGAACCCATTATCTGGGTCAATCCGACGTGACATGATAATATCAAATAATATATCTATGTCATGCAGCGTGCGAGTCTTGTATTTATTGATATACTGTTATTCCCAACCTCCATTTTGGTTATTACTCACGCATTAACCTATATGGTTACAACATCATTTAAGTGCGAAATTTATAAATTTGAACATACTTATACTTATTATATGATACAAATTTACTAGGTATTTCTCAATTTGAGTTGTCTGTCCTGGTTATATAAAAAAAACAGTCTCCATTTTTCTTTTTTCATATTTGTTACCTTTGAAACTTAAGAGGTGTCTGTAATGAAAATGCTTTATTTTACACGAAAACGAAGCTTATATTATTATTATAGTCTTGCGAGTCTTGTATTAGTTGATATACTATTATTCCCAACCTCCGTTTTGATTATTACTCACGCAGTTACCTTTTAGGATTAGAACAAAATAATAATCTATTGCTTTAATACACAAGACCAATAAAAACTTACCCCAAATCATAACTCACCAGTATACTGTCTTTTTATAAATTTTTCATTTTTCTCTCAGTCTCTGAAGAAGCTTTAATAAAAGTGAAACATGCGAGATTGTGATACGTATCCTATTTATTCTTCATTCTATCATCTTGTCGGATTCAACTCATCTATCTATCTATCTATCTATCTATCTATCTATCTATCTAATTCTTATCTATCTATCTATCTATCTATCTATCTATCTATCTATTCTTATCTATCTATCTATCTATCTATCTATCTATCTATCTATCTATCTATCTATCTATCTATCTATCTATCTATCTATCTATCTATCTATCTATCAATCATCTAATTCTTATCTATCTATCTATCTATCTATCTATCTATCTATCTATCTATCTATCTATCTATCTATCTATCTATCTATCTATCTATCTATCTATCTATCTATCTATTCTTATCTATCTATCTATCTATCTATCTATCTATCTATCTATCTATCTATCTATCTATCTATCTATCTATCTATCTATCTATCTATCTATCTATCTATCTATCGATCTATCTATCTAATTCTTATCTATCTATCTATCTATCTATCTATCTATCTATCTATCTATCTATCTATCTATTTAGGCAGCAGTCTTTCACTTAAACATTTTTCGTTAAAAACGACCGACAAGGAAGATTTTACTAATTTTTGATTTGATCTTTTCCAGTATTCTTATATGTTTTCTTTTTGCTTGAGAGAAGGAATGTAAAAATGTTCCAAACTTTTCGACTTTCCAAGCGCTTTCAGCCCCTTCACTGGCCATTTTCAAGGATGTTTTTTCCGGTGTTGTTATCTTGTCATATTTGACTGTAATGTATTTTTTCTGTTTTTAGTGTTATTTTTTATTTTCTGAAAAGGAGAGCTCTTTAAAGCTGTCACGTGATGCGCGCGGCGGGCATCGTGTCAGCGTCTGACTATTTTTTTTAATTTTTAAAACTCCATTTCCACTGTTAAATAGTGTACGGTTGATGGTAGGAGAAAATTGTTTGATATGTAGTCCCTCTCTTATAGCTAGGTGCCTTTGATATTTTGATTTTTTTTTTTTTTTAATCATATCACCCCAAGCAAGGCGGTAACGCCACTGATGCGCAGGGGGCTACGTAAGGGTAAAAAGAATGGAAAAGAGAAAGCCGGAAACCACATCCTAAACAGGAAACAAGGGATGAGCCTCTTCACCTGTTCAATAGATGTGGGTGGAGTGTGAACCGGACGATAGTTTAGTCTATTTAAATAGTGTTTTTGTATTTTCAACCAAAATTTTTTTACAAGTTCTTGTAAGTTACGGGTTAACAAATGTTTTTTATTGCGCTCTTATTACTAGATAGGTGGCATGTAAGGAGTCTAATTAAAGATGTGATAGTATGGCCAATATAGGTAATTGATTTATGTCAAAAAACACAATCTTCACACACTGTATTTGTCATCGCAAGGTTTGCTGTCTTCTATTTTCTATAATATATTATAAATTTTATATGTTTTTGAGAAATTACAGCAGAATGGTGTTGAATAATTTTTTGTATAAAAAAAGTTCGTCCTGTTTATAATTAATATTCATTTGGCTGTAATAAAATATGTTTATGATTTCCTATGTGTTATTCTTAATGCTGGTGTTACGCATATATATATATATATATATATATATATATATATATATATATATATATAATAATTATTATTATTATTATTATTAATTGTAACTTTAGAATATGTGAAAACAATAAAGTACTACAAAATTATACATTTTGTTTCGACATTGAAAGAACAATGTCTTATCATGTAGTTAATAATGATTGTAATAAACGTTTTATAGAAAAAAATAAAAATAAAAAAAAAACACCACTTGCCTTTATTTTTGGAATTTTTTTTTTGTACGAGATAAAAAGTTATTAAAAATGTGGAGAAAGAAAGAGAGAAGAAAAGATCAGAAAATAAGATTAAAATGAAGAAAAGGAAAAGAAAGAGAAAAGGGAAAGGTACAGAAGAAATAGAAAGTGAAGAAGAAAATAAGTGAGAAAATAGAGAGAGGAAAAATAGAGAGAGAAAAAATAGAGAGAGGAAAAAGCCAATGGAAACGACTAATAGAGAGAATTTTAAGTTTTGACCGGAAGCGAATTTTGCAGTAGTTTGTAATTTGTACATGTTCTAAAATAATAATCTATATATATAAAAGGCAATCTGTGAGTGTGTGTGACTGTAAGCTATGCATGCTACATTTTTTAAGCTACGCCATTCAAACTTTCTAGGGACACATATCTACAGGGAAGCTAGGTCGACACATACTTTTTGAGGTTAAGTTCAGCAATTTTCCCTTTCGCACTTCTTTGGCCAATGGACACGATTGTTTACATTTGCTCCGTAAAACATCTAAGATCTAAGATGGTTGCTAAATTACGTCACAGAAAGCAAATCACACGTGTCAAACGTGACTGAAATATTTTTTATTAAAAAAAGAAAATGAGCCTTTCTATTTAATTTTTATTCCGACGTTTTAAGAATTCATTTGATCAACAAAAAAATGTAAAGATTTTTCCTCGTAATTTTGAAACAGAAGAAATATTTAGAAAAAAAAAATGTTTATTCAAACAAAAACAAAATATGTAAACTAAAAAGTGGCATCTTCTCCGACTACTAAAATGTTCTAAGTTGCAACGCCGGCCTATGATGCACTGATTCATTGCTTTATTTATTCTTATATTGAGTTTTGTTTTAAATTAATGTTTTGAACGTTGTAACTATTTTGTTCGTTCTTATTCGTTTGTATATATATATATATATATATATATATATATATATATATATATATATATATATATTCATGCAGGTTTCATTGAATAATATAGACAAGTTTTGTCTATTAATTTTGTGTAGGATCCGTTCATACCGTCTGATATACTTGATGGTGATGTCGTTGAAAGACAACAAAAAATCACAGTAATTGTTGATTTTTTATCGGGTAATCAGACCAGGGACCACAACGCCACTATTTTGTCACTGTCTTCGACCATCCGCCACGGTAGGGATGGACTTATATTTTCAATTCAATTCTCTTTATTGTTAATAACTTAAATGTTCTATGTTTACTGTGTGTTAATATTTACTCTTTGATAATGGCTTATGTGAGCCGAAAGCTTAGACCCGATAAAAAAAATCAACAATTACTGTGATTTTTTGTTGTCTTTCAACGACATCACCATCAAGTATATCAGACGGTACGAACGGATCCTACACAAAATTAATAGACAGAACTTGTCTATATTATTCAATGAAACCTGCATGAATGAAAAAATGATGCCAAAATACACACAATATATATATATATATATATATATATATATATATATATATATATATATATATGTAATATAACAATCTGGCCCCACCCGAGGAAGGCTGATGCAAGCGGGGGTGTTTCCGGTCGTTGAAAGGAACGGATGTTTGTTTGACCTTATTTCCGGCAGTAGCGGAAATGGCTACAGAGGCAAACAGAACAGGTGTCTCTGAGAATTACGTGGACGTGCGTGGGCGAGGCAAAAACCGGAAGAAAAAGTCCCGGTACTGGAAGATTATATAAAGACCTCGTCACACGGATTCGCCAGTAGCAGAGTAGCAGAGTAGCAGTAGAGAGAGAGAGACACAACAGATACGACGACACTCCCGTCAATCCATTAGAGGCGCGCTCTCTCAATTCTCTGTCCCCTATGCTACACGGTTCATCGTCATTAATAAAAATATAACTTATATTTTTATATATATGCGTGTTTGTTGTTTGTCGATATACAACAAATATATATATATATATATATATATATATATATATATATATATATATGGGTGTGTGTGTGTGTGCGTAAAGTTCAGGAATTTACGAAATGGATTAAGAAGCGACATATTTGAACATCATTTTTAATCGATACTAGTATTTGAGTAGATATTCATTTATTAATTAAACAGTATATATTTATATTAAACCCTACCGGCAAGAACAATTTTAAGAAATTTGATAAGAAAGCCGAATGTCACACATTTTCCTAACAAAATTTCTCAAAAATATTCAGGCTGGTAGAGTTATATATAAAAATAAACTGTTTAACCCTCTAGGGCCATTCGTATAATATTTGATACAGTATTTCCCTATAAGGAAACATTTGGTATTCATTGACTGAGCAGTCAGTACTTCTTTCATTTGAAATTTATAAAATATTTCTCTCAAAAAATTTTTCAGGGAAAATATTTCTTTCAAGGCTTGTTTTCATACTGTATCAAATATGATACGAATGGCCCTAGAGGGTTAATAATATAATATGATTAAAGCTTCTACTTGTCATAAAGTGGGGGATCAGTTCTATATTGTTATGAAGTAATGAACAGATCCCCCACTAATATGATACGAATGGCCCTAGAGGGTTAATAATATAATATGATTAAGGCTTCTACTTGTCATAAAGTGGGAGATCAGTTCTATATTGTTATGAAGGAATAAACAGATCCCCCACTAATATGATACGAATGGCCCTAGAGGGTTAATAATATAATATGATTAAGGCTTCTACTTGTCATAAAGTGGGAGATCAGTTCTATATTGTTATGAAGGAATAAACAGATCCCCCACTAATATGATACGAATGGCCCTAGAGGGTTAATAATATAATATGATTAAGGCTTCTACTTGTCATAAAGTGGGGGATCAGTTCTATATTGTTATGAAGTAATAAACAGATCCCCCACTAATATGATACGAATGGCCCTAGAGGGTTAATAATATAATATGATTAAGGCTTCTACTTGTCATAAAGTGGGGGATCAGTTCTATATTGTTATGAAGGAATAAACAGATCCCCCACTAATATGATATGAATGGCCCTAGAGGGTTAATAATATAATATGATTAAGGCTTCTACTTGTCATAAAGTGGGGGATCAGTTCTATATTGTTATGAAGGAATAAACAGATCCCCCACTAATATGATACGAATGGCCCTAGAGGGTTAATTAAAAAAACAAAAACGATTATCTACTCAAACACGAGTATCGATTAAAAATAATGTTCAAAGAAATAAATTACTTCCTACACACACACACACATATACGATCAAAAGAGAAACAATTCACTAAGAAAATAATTCGAGAGTGCCTTGATGGCAAGGCCATCTACAGTAAATTTGCGCCTGGCTCTTACAACATTTCACCATTCCTGGAAAATCTTCTATTATCACAGTGTGGGATATTATTATGGTGCCCTCCTACGAGGAATGGGCTCTTCCTCTTACTATATATAATTACATGCGTGACTTCTGGACGGCAGTTGACGACGGCTAGTTCTGCTGTGTGCATTGTCGAACTCATGGTTCTTTGGGTGGAGAGTAATAACCCAGTCAAGGCTCCGCCGAAGGGTAGAGTCTCGTCTGGGAAAAAATAGACATAATTTTTTGCCCGGTCTATATGGCCCGGATTTCCTACATTAAAAAGGCCTTTTGTGACATTTTGTCTTTAGTGAGAAGGCAACTAAATACTGGTTGACAACAGCTAGTATGCAGTTAAAGCCAGCTACTAGTCAGGCAATAAGCAGCGTAACTGTACCGTTCGGACTTATTTCTAGTTACCTATTACTAACATTTACCTTTTAACCCACCTTATGTGTTCTGTATCTTACTTTCGGCACAATCCGGTCACTACAACTTTGCGTGACAATTATATTAAGTGTATTAAACAGTTCGCGGACGAACTATAGTGGTAGTCGTCTGTTTTGTTTGTATGGAAGATTTTCAAAGCAACGACGAATACGTGTGTTCGTGCAGGAAGCGAAGATCGCACTACAGCTTGTGACGTCACACATGACCAGGCGAGAGTGGGGACGAGAAGTATCAAGTATGGAAAGCCATTGGGATAACCAATCACTTCTGTTATCTATTACAGGCATTTATAGTGTTGAATTGTGATAATGTTTACCGTTAAGGTTGTTGTTTTTCAGTGGTTTTCACCAGCCATGACGAGTGAGAATATCATTACGAAACTTTGAAATCGGCATGAACCTAAAAATATAGCGACAAACAAACACATATAGCATTCACTGTTGCCATTCCCCCATCATCAAATGTTATATCATGTAGACAACCAGCTTATAGTGACCCAAATTTATTTATAAACGAATCTTTGTCTGTGTGTGTGTGTGTGTGTGTGTGTGTGTGTGTGCGTGTATCCGTTACCTATAAACTCCGAAACGGCTGAACCGATTTTCTTGAAAATTTACACAGTTGTACTATAAACGTCTGCGAGTGTTCTTAGCTAGGTTTTGTGTCGAGGTACCCCCGATAAATATCGAAAATCGATAATCGAAAAAATCGAGTTATAGAATGAGTGGTCCGATTTTAATCAAATTTGATACACTCATAGACAAAGATATATGAAACCATATTCAGAAGTTTCAAGGTTGCAGTTCTTACAATAGTGCAGAAAATTTGATATTGATACCAGGAAATCAAAATTTGACTTACATCCATTCATTTTTCTTTCAGTCTACGGTTTCGCTTTAACTGGAAACAACTATTGCATTTTAGTCTTTCGTGCCAACGTCCAAAGAGTCTGAACTCCAGGACCATGGTTTAGTTTTAAAGCTTTCATTACACCCGAGCAACGCCGGGCTATACTGCTAGTCTTGTGTAATTACTCAACAATCTTCACCCTCTTATCTCATTCCCCATCCAACGTAGACTTAACTTTCTTTTGGTTAATCGATTTTTACTCACAAGAATATTCTTAATTCTTTAATTGTGCCCTCAATTGTAATGAATTGTTTTCCATGAAAATCATTCTCAACCATTGCCTAACGGAGTACAATTAATAGCAACACAGTAGCTTTTGTGTAGCAATGAATAATGTTTTTATTACATGTACTTATAAAAAAATATTATAATATATATATATATATATATATATATATATATATATATATATATGGAGGAATGATCAGACAGTTAAGTGCCATACGTGATACACGCTTTAGGTGATCATGCCTCGAAAGAGACATGACTGACTGGGCAGAAGATTATCCCGTAGTAGGTTGCCATTGCTTTCTGCGGTAGACTGGTTGCCAGCCAAGGCCATAGAACCCAACTGTCCTATTATTTAACTTATAACTGGAGGGAAGAGACGGATTAATACCTTTCCCAATGGTATTTGTGCGTAAGTGAATGCAAGAAATTCAACTGGAATTCGAACTCGGCTCCCTGATTTCTCGTTCCGAATCGATATCCTCAACGCAACATCCGTTTGGAGGAATGGAAGACTTTGAAAAAACAGTAGCTATTCAAGCATCTACGCATCGTTCATTCAGTAATGAATTTGAACACTCTCAGCTTCTGGTGTATGTTTACATTGCATATAACATGCTAAAAGTCCGTATTCCTCTAGCGAGCGCCCATATTTCAGAGGTAGAATCGCCGACTGATGTCAGTTTGGTCGGGTTCCAATCCTGGCTAGAAGCAATCGGGTGACTAACCGTACTGATGAGTTGCGAAGTTGGTCTGTCTGCGGATTGATGACTATATATATATATATATATATATATTAATTTTGTTATTACAATAGTTTATAAATTCATTATATCACTATACAAAAATTTATTTTTAAAATATCATCTGAAGATGAACAGTATTGTTTTGAAACATGAAGGTTTTTGTGTAGTTATATAATGTATTTATAAACCATTGTAATAACAAAATTACAATATTAAGGTTTAATATTAAGGCAAAAAACCCTGGGAAAAGAATTATTCTGTCGCTTCTCCCTTTAGTTATGGGTTAAATAGTAAGACAAATGAAGTTCTATAGCTTTGTTTGGCAGCAGTCTAACGCAGAAAGCAATGGCAACCTACTTTGGGATAGTCTTCTGCCCAGTCAGTCATGTCTCTTTCGAGACATGATCACCCAAGCGTGTATCACGTATGGCATTTAACTGACTCATCAATTTTATCAAAGTAAAATTCTTTTGAAAATCCTCGAAATTATTCAGCTGTAGACAATGAATTTTAAGAATATTGATAAGCGATGAATAAGTACCTTTTTATATAAAGAATGCATTAATGTTTACCATAATTATAAGGTATTTGAAATTCTCAGACAGGAATTGACCGAAGCTGAGATCCTGATTTTACGTATCAGTCAACAATTATCTATTCGCTTTTGCTCCTTTGTAGAAGAATGAGAATAACACAGATATTCCAGTTTCGACTGCGCCAGTTGCTTATCGTTCCCGGAAATGAATGTATATTCAGTTACTCTTGTAAATATCCGGCACATCTTTAGCGACCACTTCTCAAATATAAGGCATTGGGTCTGGAAGGTGGAACGAATCAAAAATGCCCGCCTGAGGAGAATGGTATAGTAAAGAATCAGCATAGGACAAAAGCGAAGACCCTTTAATGACGACACACTAGTGGTCCCTGTCGATTGAATCAAGTCAAGACGTAACCCAGCAAGCGCCAAGAACCATCTGTTTATCAAATGACTATCAAGTTGGTTTTATAAATTTCCGTTCTGATAAGAGATCTCACTGATAAAAGGCTCACATTTATAAATAGAAAAGAATTCATGAGGTGAGTTTATCATGACAAATGGATGAGAGCAGTGATATGTATCCCATGATTCTCTGCTGATAATTGTTGAGTTGAGAGATTTAAACATGGAGTTTCTGTTTGAATAACTTTTTCTATGCGCCGTGCCACTTCAGAACGTGGGTGATCAAGGCTCTCCGTAACTTCCTGCCTTCTGTAGCTGTTAATTAATTTTGTCTTTTTGTTATCTCTTCTAAACCACATTCTGCCATCATTTTACACAAACTCGCTAGATAGGTTAAGCCTTGTTTTTTTCTGTTCCTAATGTCTTCAATTTGTCTTCTGAGTAACAAATTTTCCAAGCCCTCTTTCCTCATTATGTGCCTTATATAATTTCTAGTGTACCTTTCTGATGCTCCGTATGTGTACTTTTTGTTTCCATTTTATGTTGAACCTTGTCGTCGCTCACATGTTCAGTCCATAGTATTCACAGCATCCTTCTGTAGAAACAAATTTCTGCTGATTATTCAGCATTCATTGCCATATAGGAGGATCGATATTAAATAATAGTTAAGTACAACGAGATTTTCCTGCTTCTTAATATTTTGCTTAGCTTTTCAAAGGCATCTTTTTCTATCACAATGCGCTTTCGGATTTCAGAGTTGCATTTTCCGTCCTCTGTTAAAATACGTCCGAGATATTTAAACTTTGTACTGGCTTGTTTTCAGTATCTCCAATTTGAAATGTGCATGTTGGGCGGGTCCTTTTTCTACCGGTCTTCTTACAATTGTTCCTTAGTCCTTTCTTCTCGCTTCCCTTCACTACCTTCTGTAGAAGTTCTTGTAGTTTAATTTCTGTGTCTACCATAAACACAGTGTCATCTGCATATGTTATGTTCTTAACCTTTATCACTCGTTTTGTGACTTCATTTGCTGTACAAAAGGTTTTTCCTGCCATTAAAGGTGACTCTTATCCCTGAACACTACTGGTTGAATTTTATAGTTGTGTTGGCATATCCTACTATGGCAACACAAAACAACTTTAAGTAAAATTAACAATAAGAACACTGTAATTGAAAAAGAATGTTTTGGAAAGGGAAATAATAATAATAATAATAATAATAATAATATAAAAATCGTCACGTTAGAGTGGGGCAATATTTACATTGGACAATGTGCAAACACTATGGAAAATATGTAAACAAACACTGATATGAACATCACCAAACACCAGTTACAGAAATAGAAGATGTCACCATTCTATGAGATTGCACCATCTACACAGACAGAAAAATTGAAGCAAATAGGCCGGACATTATTGTTAAAAACTAAAAAGAAAAATACTTGATATGGCTTGTCTTGTAGATTGTAGCATAGCAACTAAGGAATTCGAACAACTGTCAAAATATAAAGACCTGGAAATTGAAATAGAAAAAATGTGGAAATTGAAAACAAGAATCGTACCCGTGATAGTAGGTGCACTTGGAATGATAAAAAATGGAACAAAACAACACATTAAAAAAATTCCTGGAAACCCCAGCTTAAGAGACATACAGAAAATTGTATTGTTAAGTACAGCCTACATACTAAGGAGAACTTTGTCTATGTAACGCTAAGGATGATAGGGGAGATATAAAAAAAAAACATGAAATGGAGCCATAACAACACACCACGACCTGCCTTAGGTCTTCCTGAAGATTTGGTAGGTAGTGCGACCATAAGCAGAAATATAATTATGATGAAAAATGAAATAATAATAATAATAATAATAATGCAGATGTTAAAGGTTAAGATTGAGGCCACCATTTCTGAATAACTACGGTAAGGAATTATCATTTACAGTCTTAATCTTGGTAAGGCGCCTCGGAGGTAGATTTTTCGCGTTCGGAGGACCATACCTACAAACAACTTGTTTTTATACTACTCAGTTAATTCTTTCTAATCCTGTTTTCCTGAAGTCTCAAACTGTACTGCGAAGCCAAGGGAGTAAACTCACAACAGCTATATCCTCCAAAGCTTTAATCCTCTAATCTTGTGGAGATTAGGGATTAATTTTTCAGGTATATGAATATTTTTCATAATAATAAGAAGGTACTGGGTATGACGGTAAACTGCATCCGGCAGCAAGGCCTCAGATTGGGAGATTGTGAGGAGCATGGAACCATCTTTTAATTGCTGTTGTTCCCAGGTCTAACCTGACCCGGAGTGGTAGCACCTGTTAGGATCCCAGCTATGGGCAAATAGTTAGCCTCCAAACTGGGGTCAAAACACTATGAAAAGACAAAAATAAACTTTTATCGAAAAATATCCATTTTTTTAAGGAAAAATATTACTAACAATACATTTTTGAAGGAAAAAATATTACCAGTAATACGTTTTTAATACAAAGCTAGAAGACATCATCAGTTTTCTAAAACAACAAAAATTGAAAAATTAAAATTTTTTTCATTAAAATCTGACTAAATCAACCTTCTTATTATAACCGAACATTAAAAAATACCTTAAATCCCCACTTTTTTGGCATTAAATAACCCACAGAGATGTTGATATGCCGTTAAACAATACTAAAACCTCAAATAATAAGATGTCGTAGGTCGAGATTACAGAACACCAGGAACTTGTCGAGGGCTGCACAGTATGTGCTACGCTAGGGTTAAATACTGTTTTTAATTCTTTTCCTAGACTGTTTGCCAAATACTACGAGAGAACCTAGTCTATGCTTTTTAAACGCAAGCTTGGGAGAAGCTACGGATTCAAATGTTTCACAGGGGTATTTGCCTAAAGTGAAAGTAAAGAACTCGATTGGAATTGTTGGAAAATATGAATTAACTTCTTGTCAAATAAAATAATTTTAATTAAAAATTAATCGAATTCGGATTATTTTCTCTTATCAAAACATCTGCAGCCTGCTCTTTTTTTAAACAATCAATATTACTAAATAAAACGAGACTTTATATATTTATGAATAGTATACAATTTTCTTCCCCTATTTAATAATAAGATATTCTGTTGTTTATAGTAACACTAGCAGGATAGCCCGGCGTTGCTCGGGTGTAATGAAAGCTTGAAAACTAATCCCTGGTCCTGGAGCTCAGACTCATCCTAAAGAATATTTGAAATAATAAATTAATTATAGGCGACAATTTACCAATCGCACCTAGAATATATATATATATATATATATATATATATATATATATATATATACTAGCAGTATAGGCCGGCGTTGCTCGGGTGTAATGAAAGTTTTAAAACTAATCCATGGTCCTGGAGCTCAGACTCTTTGCACATTGGCACGAAAAACTAAACAGCAATAGTTGTTTCCAGTTAAAGCGAAACGGTAGACTGAAAGAAAAATGAATGGATGTAAGTCAAATTTTGATTTCCTGGTATCGATATCAAATAAGTTTTTTTCGTCGTAAACTGAATTTTGAAGGCTAAATAAGTCCTCTGAGTAAATGGTATCATGGCTGAGACTAAGAACTATAATTATACCTTCTTAGCGCCAAACCCGAAGCAAAAACTAAAATAAAAGGGCTGAAAAAAAAAAAAATACAAACATACAGGCAGATAAACAGACACACACACACAAACATCTTTGCCTTATATATATATTATCGATTTTCTGCACTATTGTAAGAACCGTAACCTTGAAACTTCTGAATGTCGTTTCTTATGTCTTTCTCTATGAGTGTATCAAATTTGATTAAAATCGGACCACTCCTTCCATAACCCAATTTTTTCGATTATCGATTTTCGATATTTATCGGGGGTACTTCGACATAAAACCTAGCTAAGAACACTCGCAGACGCTTATAGTACAATTGTGTAAACTTTCAAGAAAATCGGTTCAGCCGTTTCGGAGTCTATATGTAACGGACACACACACAGACACACACACACACCCAGACAAAGTTCTATTTATAAATAAGTTTAGATAGATAAATAATTACTAAATGCCAATACGCGACTAAGTCATGTGTTTCCATAATAACGAAATGTCGTATTAGTAGTAGGGTAGATCAGGATGCTGATTGATTTTTCTTCTGTGTCAGCTTTCATTCGTATTTTTTTTTAATGATTTGAGAATTAATTTCAGTTCATACATGCTACAAAAGAATAAATAGTATTAATAAAAATCTTAGATTATTCATGCAGAAAATATAACCAATGTCACTCTAAAATTACTTAAATATGTCTGTCATCCCTAAATTCCTTCCAGTACAAGGCCCAAGAGATATTCAAAATAGAATGTTAATGAATGAGGTGTTTAATATGAGTAAAAGAAGAGATGTTTTTTTTATAATCATATAGCCCCAAGCAAGGTATTTTACTGCCACTGTTTTGCAGGAAAAGTTATGAGAGTGACAGGCTATAGGGAGTGTCAGTAAGTGGGTAAGAGAAGGATGAGAAAACTGATGAGAGTGGAGTGGACAGAGAAAAAAGCATGAGCGAGAGAGGATGCAGGTTAGTGAGATAGGAGATGACTATTGACTTTACATTTAAATTCTTGGCGATTGTGGCAAGCAAGTAAACGGAAGGGAATTCCACAGATGGTATGAAAAGAAAATTATGAGGCGAAGGGGGACAGATAGCGATTGATAATTGACTTAAAGAGGTTGAGAGTGTAATGTTTAGGGAAAAGTAGCACGTCTTTCCCAAGGGTATTTGCGCGAAAGTGAATGCAAGGAATTCAACTGGAAATCGGAGAGCCGAGTTCAAATTCCAGTTGAATTCTTGCATTTCACTTACGCGCAAATACCCTTGGGAAAAGTATTAATCTGTATTATCTCTCCAGTTATGGGTTAAATAACAGAACAGATTGGGTTTCTATAGCCTTGGTTGACAACCAGTTTACCGCAGATAGCAACAACTTCTGCCCAGTCAGTCATGTGTCTTTCGAGACATGAACGCCCAAAGCGTGTATCACGCATGAAACTTAAATGACTAACTGAATATAATAGTTGAAACATAATTAAATCTTATACTGGTCATAAAGTGGGGGATCGGTTTTTATTGTTATGAAGTAATAAACTGATCCCCCACTAATTATGCTTAATATAATAATGTAATATAATCTATCTCTTCTTCCTGCAGCCATGAGTTAAATGGCAGGACAGATTAGGTTCTGTTGCCTTGGCTGGCAACCAGTCTGTCGCAGAACATAATGGCAACCTACTGCGGGATAATCTTCTGCCCAGTCAGTCCAAGCGTATATCACGTATGGCGCTTAACTGACTGATTGAGTACGTTTTTTGAACAATAAAAGAACAAAAACAAAAACAAAAAAAATTAAGTGGAGCTTCGTCCTTACAGATAGAAAATGGGGGACATGGCGAATGCAAGATGCAAAGGTATTAATTACTGAAACTAAAAACATTTTCCATGGAAACAGCGACAGAGTAGTGATAGTCTTGATATGTTGTGGGAAAAGATTTAAAACAGAAAATTGTTGAGAAAATCCAAAGAACTCTCTGCAATGTTCTTAGTCTTCTTGGCTTCCTTCATTACCCCACCGCTGTATTGTAGCTTCCCTGTGTCTTTTATAGAAATTCTTTCATGGTAATTGTTCTGATGAACTTTCATCTATGGCGTCTCATTTTTAAATGTTGTTATTTTTATCCCACCTCAGACAAATTGTACGCATGAGAACTAGTTTTGACCAAAAGGAGAAGGAAATTACTGGAAAGTGATTGACACTCACCTGAAGCGAGCTGAATATAAAATGCTCCTCATACCAATAATATTTCCACCAAGCTTCTCTACGGCATATGACTTCATTGAACTTCTTTTGATCCTTTTGAATTTATATTTTAATTGGGGTCATCAGGAGAGAATGTGCACCGTATGAGAACTAGTTTTGATCACATAAAGACTTTAGTGTATTATGGTGGCTATAATAAAAATTGTAAGAATGTGTTGTTTTAGTGTAAATAGTACAGTGGCATGTTTCGGTTAGTAGTCATGTCTAATTTAAGATAAGACCAGCCATCCTCTATCCACTTTTTATGTTAAATCAAAATAAATAGTACTCTTCTTTATTATACCTAGACCTTATAAATTTAGGCGTAAGACAAGGATGTATCGTTTCACCGGATCTGTTCAACTTGTACAGCGAGAATCTTTTGAGGACCCTAGATGCTACACCAGGATTTGTTACCGGAGGCCACCATTTGAACAACAAGAGGTATGCAGATGATACAGTGATGATTTCAGACACGGAAAGGAAACTCCAAGACCTCCCACAGAAGGTAGCTGAAGAGAGTGACAGAAAAGGACTACAAATAAACTGTAAGAAAACTGAATCCATGGTCATCAGCAAAAGGTGCAACCCAAAATGCCAAATACGGGTGGGGGATACTAGAATCAAGCAAGTACAAAAATTTAAATACCTAGGGAGTTTTCTAACAGGAGATGGAAATTGCGACACAGAGATCCGAAGGCGAATTGGCATGGTGAAGGACGCGTTCCAGAAGCTGAGTAAAGTACTAAGACACAGGAAACTTTAACTAGAAACACAGAAGAGAGTAGTAGATTGCTATGTGATGTCAGTTCTTCAATACGGCAGTGAATGCTGGACAATATAATCGAAGATGAGGAAAAAAACTGCAGGCTAATCTTCTGCCCAGTCAGTCATGTCTCTTTCGAGACATGATCGCCCAAAGCGTGTATCACGTATGGTACTTAACTGACTGGATTGGCAGCAAGACCTAATCATTTTACACTTAAAATGGCTAGATCTAACCGTAAGTTCTGTGCTAACAGTTTCTTCTCTCGCACTTCTCATGTGTGGAACTCTTTTCTGGCTTCTTGCTTCCTACTCAACTTTGATCTTCAAAAATTAAATGCAATGTCAATCGTTACTTTCCGTTGTCTTAATTACTGTTCATTTATTGTTCTCTCTCATTAATAATGCATTTTCTTCTCTTTCATAGTTAGTAACTTGTTGCGTCTTAGAGGCTTTATTTCCTTGCTTGGGAAAAAAGAGACGGAAACATTTTAATGAAAATTTGAACTTTTATAAAAAGAAATTTGGTTTGAACTTATTTCTCTTAAGATTAAATCTAAACTCTTTGTCATGAAAATTATTAGTAAATTTGTTTTATTAAAATAATATCCCTTAAAATATCAGAAATCTATTTATAGTCAGAATCGCGGCAATTAATTAAAATGAGAATGTATTATCAGCGCTGATAATGTTTCATACACAGTAAGACTATATTGCGCCAAGAATTCGTTTAGGAATGAAAGAGAGTTTTTTTTAAGAGAATTAATGGTACAAAGAACGTTAAAAGCCCTGTTAAGTTAAAGTGAAGCTGTAAAAGGAAAAAAAAGACTAGACCAATTAGAAATTACTTTCTTTTATTGCTGACTTTGGCCGGGAACTCCCAAGCAGGTTGCAATAAAAGCAGAAAGGCTACCATTAATCCGGATAAGATTGTTGGATCTTACACTACCTCCCAAGTTGTTCCTTCGTTTTCAAAACGTCACATGTTCACTTCGAAGAAGTTTTAAGCTCGAACCATGAACTGGGTCGGTTGAAATGAAAAAAAAAAAAATCATTAGATCTTCAACATCTTTTTTGAAGAAGAATTAGCTTCACCTCAAAAACTTTCGAATTCAAACTTAAACTAAAGTATACAGCAGAATAAATCCTAAATTAATTGCTACCAATTAATTAATTAATTAAGCTACTAATTAAAATAATCAGCATTCCATGGAGTAAAACTACATATTTTATAGTTGTTCGATTCAGTTGCTAATATTCAAATATATCAAATAAAATTTTGTAACCTGTTTTTTTGTACTCCTTTTTTCTTTTACTCTCAGTAACCGCTTGCATCTTAATGGCTTTTATTGTCTTCAGTCAATTAAGTGCCATACGTGATATATGCTTTGCGAGATCATGTCTCGAAAGAGACATGACTAACTGGGCAGAAGATTATCCCGCAGTAGGTTGCCATCGCTTTCCGCGGTAGACTGGTTGCCAGCCAAAGCTATAGATCCCAATCTGTCCTATTATTTAACCTATAACTGGAGGGAAGAGACCTTTCCCAAGTGTATTTGTGCGTAATTGAATGCAAGGAATTCAACTGGAATTCGAACACGGCACTCCGATCTTTTGTTCCGAGTCGATATCCACTGCACCGTTCATTATCCGTTTATTGCCTTACTTTTGGAAAACTGATTAAAACAAATACATAAAAGAAGTAAAAAGAAAAAACATTTTGTAATTCATGACGATTATCAAGCAGTCGATGTGCTATGAAATCACACTCATCATCATGTGTGAGCGTAGCCATTTTGTAATAATACGTTTCTGGCAAAAAATATTTTAATTTTTGTCAGTTTTTTTTTAATTCTAAAAATCTAAATCCTTGTTTATTCTTAAAAGAAACTCATATTTCCGTTTGAACACTACTTGATGTTTTAGCTTTTTATCGTCGTATAATTATTCTATTAATGGGCTTATTGAATAGTGACTCGTAATGATAAACTTATTCGTCTATTTATATAAGAGCCCATTGCATCTTAAAGTTTTTTACTCTTATGTTTTTTATTTTTATTTAGATTAACTTTCAAGTGGCAGAAAGGTCAACATTTCAAGAACAGTTAGACTGTTTGAGAAAAGAGCAGAAAATATGCGAATTCTGTCATGTGAATTGCAATTCCCCCTTAGAGAGCTGCAGTAAAATGCAAGCTGCAAAAATGTTTGTTAATAAAAAAAATTGTCCGGATCAATAAATAATCATGTTATTTTTTCTTTTTTTAAATAAGCTTAGCTTAAATTGGTACAAGGCCACAGATATGAGGTATCCAGTGGGGATTAAACACTTAACCCTGTAGTAATGGCCAAGGATGTGCGTTGTGGTGCAGTGGATATCGGCTCGGAACGAGAAATCGGGGAGCTGAGTTCGAATTCCAGTTGAATTCATTGCATTCACTTACGCGCAAATACCCTTGGGAAAGGTATTAATACGTCTCTTCCTTCCAGTTATGGTTAAATAACAGGACAAATTGAGTTCTACAGCCTTGGTCGGCAACCAGTCTACAGCTGAAAGCAATGGCAACCTACTGCGGGATAATATTCTGCCCAGTCAGTCATGTCTCTTTCGAGACATGATCGCTCAAGCGTGTATCACGTATGACACTTAACTGACTGAATGGCCAGCTAGACCATTACCCATACTGAGGCGTTGCTAAAACATTGAATAGTCGAATGGACATACAGAGTGAAATATTAATAGAGAAAAAGAAAGAATAAGAATGCTAGCTAGCTAGCTAGATAGATAGATAGAGAGAGAGAGAAAGAGAGAGAGAGAGAAAAAGGGTTGTAATCACAAATTGACTTGTATTTCTTAGTTGTACTTGATTGATTTGGCGGATGTGCATTATGGTGCAGTGGATATCGACTCGGAACGAGAAATCGTGGAGCCGAGTTCGAATTCCAGTTGAATTCCTAACATTCACTTACGCACAAATACCCTTGGGAAAGGTATTAATCCGTCTCTTCCCTCCAGTTATGGGTTAAATAACAGGACAAATTGGGTTCTCTAGCCCTGGCTAGCAACCAGTCTACCGCAGAAAGCAATAGCAACCTACTACGGGATAATCTCCTGCTCAGTCAGTCATGTTTCTTTTGAGACATGATCACGCAAAGCGTGTATCACGTATGGCACTTAAGTGACTGACTGATTTGATTGAAGCACAAAGCACTTCAGCAAAAATGCCAAAGTTGAATGGTAATGCCAAAGTAATGCCAAAGGTGATGGCATAAGTAATGCAAAATGTGAATGGTATAAGTAATGCCAAATTTGAATGGTATAAGTAATGCCGAAGGTGAATGGTATAAGTAATGCCGAAGGTGAATGGTATAAATAATGCCGAAGGTGAATGGTATAAGTAATGCCAAAGGTGGATGGTATAAATAATGCCAAAGGTGAATGGTATAAGTAATGCCGAAGGTGAATGGTATAAGTAATGCCGAAGGTGAATGGTATAAATAATGCCGAAGGTGAATGGTATAAGTAATGCAAAATTTGAATGGTATAAGTAATGCCGAAGGTGGATGGTATAAATAATGCCAAAGGTGAATGGTATAAGTAATGCCAAAGGTGAATGGTATAAGTAATGCCGAAGGTGAATGGTATAAGTAATGCCGAAGGTGAATGGTATAAGTAATGCCGAAGGTGAATGGTATAAATAATGCCGAAGGTGAATGGTATAAGTAATGCCAAAGGTGGATGGTATAAATAATGCCAAAGGTGAATGGTATAAGTAATGCCGAAGGTGAATGGTATAAGTAATGCCGAAGGTGAATGGTATAAATAATGCCGAAGGTGAATGGTATAAGTAATGTTAAATTTGAATGGTATAAGTAATGCCGAAGGTGGATGGTATAAATAATGCCAAAGGTGAATGGTATAAGTAATGCCAAAGGTGAATGATATAAGTAATGCCAAAGGTGAATGGTATAAGTAATGCCGAAGGTGAATGGTATAAGTAATGCCGAAGGTGAATGGTATAAATAATGCCGAAGGTGAATGGTATAAGTAATGCCAAAGGTGGATGGTATAAATAATGCCAAAGGTGAATGGTATAAGTAATGCCGAAGGTGAATGGTATAAGTAATGCCGAAGGTGAATGGTATAAATAATGCCGAAGGTGAATGGTATAAGTAATGCAAAATTTGAATGGTATAAGTAATGCCGAAGGTGGATGGTATAAATAATGCCAAAGGTGAATGGTATAAGTAATGCCAAAGGTGAATGGTATAAGTAATGCCAAAGGTGAATGGTATAAGTAATGCCGAAGGTGAATGGTATAAGTAATGCCGAAGGTGAATGGTATAAATAATGCCGAAGGTGAATGGTATAAGTAATGCCAAAGGTGGATGGTATAAATAATGCCAAAGGTGAATGGTATAAGTAATGCCGAAGGTGAATGGTATAAATAATGCCGAAGGTGAATGGTATAAGTAATGTTAAATTTGAATGGTATAAGTAATGCCGAAGGTGGATGGTATAAATAATGCCAAAGGTGAATGGTATAAGTAATGCCAAAGGTGAATGGTATAAGTAATGCCGAAGGTGAATGGTATAAATAATGCCAAAGGTGAATGGTATAAGTAATGCCAAAGGTGAATGGTATAAGTAATGCCGAAGGTGAATGGTATAAGTAATGCCGAAGGTGAATGGTATAAATAATGCCAAAGGTGAATGGTATAAGTAATGCCAAAGGTGAATGGTATAAGTAATGCCGAAGGTGGATGGTATAAATAATGCCAAAGGTGAATGGTATAAGTAATGCCGAAGGTGAATGGTATAAGTAATGCCGAAGGTGAATGGTATAAATAATGCCAAAGGTGAATGGTATAAGTAATGCCAAAGGTGAATGGTATAAGTAATGCCGAAGGTGAATGGTATAAGTAATGCCGAAGGTGAATGGTATAAATAATGCCAAAGGTGAATGGTATAAGTAATGCCAAAGGTGAATGGTATAAGTAATGCCGAAGGTGGATGGTATAAATAATGCCAAAGGTGAATGTGCATATGTAAACTTGCAATAGTTAAATATCTAAAAGAAAGAATAACAGTAAATAATATTAAAAAAAAGTAATGATTGCAGACAATGCTTCATTTTAAAAAAAAGGTAATACTAGTTAAAATGACTGATATAACGGTTGACAATGCTTCTTCTAACAAAAAAGATGAAAGTAAATAGTAGCCAATAAAAAATAATAATGGCTGACAATGCTACTTCTAAAAAATAAAATGAAAGTAAATACGAGTAAACAAATTATTTATAATGGCTGGAAATGATTTATTTAATAAAGAGAATGAAAATAAAAGCAGTCAGAATTTAATAATGATGGCTGACAATGCAATAGTTAAATATCTAAAAGAGAGGATAACATTAAGTAACAGTAAAAAAGTAATAATTGCTGACAATGCTTCATTTAAAATAGTTAATACTAGTCAAAATGACTGATATAATAACTTACAATGCTTCTTCTAACAAAAAAGATTAAAGTAAATCCGATTTGAAAATTAATAATGGCTGACAATGCTTCATCTAATAAAAAAGATGAAAGTACATTCTAATCAACATTTAAAAAGAATGGCTGTCAATTCTTTATATAATAAAAAGAAGATGAAAGTAAATACTAGTTACAAATTA
Organism: Ascarosepion bandense; assembly: GCA_037127315.1. Lineage (NCBI taxonomy): Eukaryota > Metazoa > Mollusca > Cephalopoda > Sepiida > Sepiidae > Ascarosepion > Ascarosepion bandense. The sequence goes on along the minus strand of JBBBDQ010000946.1, from coordinate 1,593,336 downwards.
ATAAAATTGTTGACAATGTTTCATCTCATAAAAAAAGGGGAAAGTAAATTCTATTAAAAAATTAATAAAATTGACTGACAGTACTTAGTCTGATAAAAAATAAAATGAGAGTAAATACTAGTAAAAATTTAATTATGATGGCTGACAATGCTTCATTTAAAAAAAGATGAACGAAAACTAGTAAAACAATTTTAAAATTGGTTAACAATACATCATTGAATAAAAACGGTGAAATTAAATACTCGTCAACAATGAGTAATAATGGTTGAAAATGCTTAACCTAATAAAAATGTGGATGAAAATAATAATAATAAAAATTAATAAAATTGGTTAACGATGCTTCATCTAAAAAAAATGAAAGTAAAAACTAGACAAAAAATTAATAAAATAGCTAACAATGCTTCATCTAATAAAGAAGTTTTTGAAAGTAAATACTAGGAAAATTATTAACGGCCGACAATGCTTTATCTAATAAATAAGATGAAAGTAATTACGAGTCAAAAATTAACAAAATGGCTGACAATGCTTCATCAAATAAAAACAAAAAAGCAAATACTAGACAAAATATAATAATAATGGCTGCCAATGCTGCATCTAAAAATGTAGATAAAAATAATAATAATCAAAAATTAACAATAATCGTTGACAATATTTCATCTAATAAAAAGAAGATGAAAGTGAATAGTAGTCAAAAATTAATAAAATGTCTAACAATGCTTTATATAATAAAAAAGAAAATGCAAGTAAGTATTCAAAAATTGATAAAATTGCATGACAATATTTAATTCAATAAAAAAGAAGATGAAAGTAAATACTAGTTGAAAAATATTAATAATGGCCGACATTCCTTCATCTGATGAAAAAGAAAATGGAAGTAAATACTAGTTAGGATTAGCTCACAATGTTTAGTTTATTAAAAAAAGATAAAAGTAAATTTTCGTCAAAAATTAACAAAATGGCTGACAATGCTTCATCAAATAAAAAAGAAAAGCAAAGCAAATACTAGACAAAATATAATAATAATGGCTGCCAATGCTGCATCTATAAAATGTAGATAAAAATGATAATAATCAAAAATTAATAATAATCGTTGACAATGTTTCATCTAATAAAAAGATGAAAGTAAATACTAGTCAAGAATTAATAATAATGGCTGACAATGTTTCATCTAATAAAAATGAAGATGAAAGTAAATACTCGTTAAAAATTAATAATAATGGCTGACAATACATTATCTAATAAAAATAACGAAAGCATTGCTAGCCATTATTTTTTGTTGTTGAATAATATAATCCAACAATGAAAAATAATGGCTAGCAATGCTTCTTTTAATAAGAAGAAGATGAAATTTCTTGTCACCAAATAATGGAATGGCTAAAATGCTTCAACTAAAAAAAAAGATGAAAGTAAATACTATTCAACTATTAAAAATAATAGCTAGCAATGCGTCACTTAAAAAAAAGATGGAAGTAAATACTAGTCAAAATTTAATAATAATGGCTGAATATATTTCTCTAATAAAAATATGATGAAAGTAATTAGTAGTCATCAATTAATAAAATTGGTTGACAATACTTCTTCCAATAAAAATGAAAATGACAGTAGATACTCGTAAAAAATTAAATAAATTGATTGTAAATACTTTCTTTTATAAAAAGGCTAGCAGTATAGTCCGGGGTTGCTCAGGTGTAATGAAAGCTTTAAAACTAATCCATGGTCCTGGAGCTCAGACCCTTTTGATGTTGGCACAAAGACTAAAAAGCAACAGTTGTTTCCAGTTAAAGAGAAATCGTAGCCTGAAAGAAACATGAATGGATGTTAAGTCAAATTTTGATTTCCTGGTATCGATATCAAATACGTTTTTTTCGTCGTAAACTGAATTTTGAAGGCTAAATTAGTCCTCTAAGTAAATGGTATCATGACTGAGACTAAGAACTACAATTATACCTTCTTAGAGACAAACCCAAAGCAAAAACTAAAATAAAAGGGCTGAAAAAAAAACTACAAACATACAGGCAGATAAACAGACACACACACACAAACATCTTTGCCTTATATATATATATATATATATATATATATATATATATATATATATATTATCGATTTTCTGCACTATTGTAAGAACTGCAACCTTGAAACTTCTGAACATCATTTCTTATGTCTTTGTCTATGAGTGTATCAAATTTGATTAAAATCGGACCACTCCTTCTATTACCCAATTTTTTCGATTATCGACTTTCAATTTTTATCGGGGGTACCTCGACACAAAACCTAGCTAGGAACACTCGCAGACGCTTATAGCAAAACTGTGTAAATTTTGAAGAAAATCGGTTCAGCCATTTCGGAGTCTATAGGTAACGGACACACACAGACAAAGTTCCATTGATAAATAATATTAGATGAAAGTAAATACTAGGCAATAATTAATAAAATTCATTGACAATACTTCATCTAGTAAAAAAGAAGATAACAAGAAATAAAAGTCAACCAATTAAAAGCAATGGCTGACAACGGTTCATCTAATAAAAAAAATGAAGATGAAAGTAAATACTAGTCAAACATTAATAATAATGGCTGACAATGCTTCATCTAATAAAAATGAAAATTGAAAGTAAATACTACTCAAAAAATAATAATAATGGCTGAAAACGGTTCATTTAATAAAAAAATGAAGATGAAAGTAAATACTAGTCAAAATTTAATAATAATGGCTGACAATGCTTCATCTAATAAAAAATGAAGATGAAAGTAAATACTAGTCAAAAATTAATAATAATGGCTGACAATGCTTCATCTAAGAAAAAATGAAGATGAAAGTAAATACTAGTGAAAAATTAATAATAATGGCTGACAATGCTTCATCTAATAAAAAATGAAGAGGAAAGTAAATACTAGTCAACAATTAATAATAATGGGTGACAATGCTTCATCTAAGAAAAAATGAAGATGAAAGTAAATACTAGTCAAACATTAATAATAATGGCTGACAATGCTTCATCTAATAAAAAATGAAGATGAAAGTAAATACTAGTCAAAAATTAATAATAATGGCTGACAATGCTTCATCTAAGAAAAAATGAAGATGAAAGTAAATACTAGTCAAACATTAATAATAATAGCTGACAATGCTTCATCTAATAAAAAATGAAGATGAAAGTAAATACTAGTCAAAAATTAATAATAATGGCTGACAATGCTTCATCTAATAAAAAATGAAAATGAAAGTAAATACTAGTCAAAAATTAATAATAATGGCTGACAATGCTTCATCTAATAAAAAATGAAGATGAAAGGTAATACTAGTCAAAAATTAATAATAATGGCTGACAATGCTTCATTTAATAAAAAATGAAGAGGAAAGTAAATACTAGTCAAAAATTAATAATAATGGCTGACAATGCTTCATCTAATAAAAAATGAAGATGAAAGTAAATACTAGTCAAACATTAATAATAATGGCTGACAATGCTGCATCTAATAAAAAATGAAGATGAAAGTAAATTCTAGTCAAAAATTAATAATAATGGCTGACAATGCTTCATCTAATAAAAAATGAAGATGAAAGTAAATACTAGTCAAAAATTAATAATAATGGCTGACAATGCTTCATCTAAGAAAAAAATGAAGATGAAAGTAAATACTAGTCAAAAATTAATAATAATGGCTGACAATGCTTCATCTAATAAAAAATGAAGATGAAAGTAAATTCTAGTCAAAAATTAATAATAATGGCTGACAATGCTTCATCTAATAAAAAATGAAGATGAAAGTAAATACTAGTCAAAAATTAATAATAATGGCTGACAATGCTTCATCTAATAAAAAATGAAGATGAAAGTAAATACTAGTCAAAAATTAATAATAATGGCTGACAATGCTTCATCTAAGAAAAAATGAAGATGAAAGTAAATTCTAGTCAAAAATTAATAATAATGGCTGACAATGCTTCATCTAATAAAAAATGAAGATGAAAGTAAATACTAGTCAAAAATTAATAATAATGGCTGACAATGCTTCATCTAAGAAAAAATGAAGATGAAAGTAAATACTAGTCAAAAATTAATAATAATGGCTGACAATGCTTCATCTAATAAAATATGAAGATGAAAGTAAATACTAGTCAAAAATTAATAATAATGGCTGACAATGCTTCATCTAATAAAAAATGAAGATGAAAGCAAATACAAGTCAAAAATTAATAATAATGGCTGACAATGCGTCTTTTAATAAAAAATGAAGATGAAAGTAAATACCAGTCAAAAATTAATAATAATGGCTGACAATTCTTCATCTAATAAAAAATGAAGATGAAAGTAAATACTAGTCAACAATTAATAATAATGGCTGACAATGCTTCTTTTAATAAAAAATGAAGAGGAAAGTAAATATTAGTCAAAAATTAATAATAATGGCTGACAATGCTTCATTTAATAAAAAATGAAGATGAAAGTAAATACTAGTCAAAAATTAATAATAATGGCTGACAATGCTTCATCTAATAAAATATGAAGATGAAAGTAAATACTAGGCAAACATTAATAATAATGGCTGACAATGCTTCATCTAATAAAAAATGAAGATGAAAGTAAATACTAGTCAAACATTAATAATAATGGCTGACAATGCTTCATCTAATAAAATATGAAGATGAAAGTAAATACTAGACAAAAATTAATAATAATGGCTGACAATGCTTCTTTTAATAAAAAATGGAGATGAAAGTATATACTAGTCAAACATTGATAATAATGGCTGACAATGTTTCATCTAATAAAATATGAAGATGAAAGTAAATACTAGTGAAAAATTAATAATAATGGCTGACAATGCTTCATCTAATAAAAAATGAAGATGAAAGTAAATACAGTCAAAAATTAATAATAATGGCTGACAATGCTTCATCTAATAAAAAATGAAGATGAAAGTAAATACTAGTCAAAAATTAATAATAATGGCTGACAATGCTTCATCTAATAAAAATGAAGATGAAAGTAAATACTAGTCAAACATTAATAATAATGGCTGACAATGCTTCATCTAATAAAAAATGAAGGTGAATGTAAATACTTGTCAAACATTAATAATAATGGTTGACAATGCTTCATCTATTTAAAAAATGAAGATGAAAGTAAATACTAGTCAAAAATTAATAATAATGGCTGACAATGCTTCATCTAATAAAATATGAAGATGAAAGTAAATACTAGTCAAAAATTAATAATAATGGCTGACAATGCTTCTTTTAATAAAAAATGAAGATGAAAGTATATACTAGTCAAACATTAATAATAATGGCTGACAATGCTTCATCTAATAAAAAATGAAGATGAAAGTAAATACTAGTCAAAAATTAATAATAATGGCTGACAATGCTTCATCTAATAAAAAATGAAGGTGAAAGTAAATACTAGTCAAACATTAATAATAATGGCTGGCAATGCTTCATCTAATAAAATATGAAGATGAAAGTAAATACTAGTCAAAAATTAATAATAATGGCTGACAATGCTTCATCTAATAAAAAAGAAGATGAAAGTAAATACAGTCAAAAATTAATAATAATGGCTGACAATGCTTCATCTAATAAAAAATGAAATGAAAGTAAATACTAGTCAAACATTAATAATAAAGGCTGACAATGCTTCATCTAATAAAATATGAAGATGAAAGTAAATACTAGTCAAAAATTAATAATAATGGCTGACAATGCTTCTTTTAATAAAAAATGGAGATGAAAGTATATACTAGTCAAACATTGATAATAATGGCTGACAATGCTTCATCTAATAAAATATGAAGATGAAAGTAAATACTAGTGAAAAATTAATAATAATGGCTGACATGCTTCATCTAATAAAAACTAAAGATGAAAGTAAATACTAGTCAAACATTAATAATAATGGCTGACAATGCTTCATCTAATAAAATATGAAGATGAAAGTAAATACTAGTCAAAAATCAATAATAATGGCTGACAATGCTTCATCTAATAAAAAATGAAGATGAAAGTAAATACAGTCAAAAATTAATAATAATGGCTGACAATGCTTCATCTAATAAAAAATGAAGATGAAAGTAAATACTAGTCAAACATTAATAATAATGGCTGAAAATGCTTCATCTAATAAAATATGAAGATGAAAGTAAATACTAGTCAAAAATTAATAATAATGGCTGACAATGCTTCTTTTAATAAAAAATCGAGATGAAAGTATATACTAGTCAAACATTGATAATAATGGCTGACAATGTTTCGTCTAATAAAATATGAAGTTGAAAGTAAATAGTAGTCAAAAATTAATAATAATGACTGACAATGGTTCGTCTAATAAAAAAATGAAAATGAAAGTAAATACTAGTGAAAAATTAATAATAATGGTTGACAATGCTTCTTTTAATAAAAAATGAAGATGAAAGTAAATACTAGTCAAAAATTAATAATAATGGCTAACAATGCTTCATCTAATAAAATATGAAGCTGAAAGTAAATACTAGTCAAAAATTAATAATAATGGGTGACAATGCTTCATCTAATAAAAAATGAAGAATAAAATAAATACTAGTCAAAAATTAATAATAATGGCTGACAATGCTTCATCTAATAAAAAATGAAGATGAATGTAAATACTAGTCAAAAATTAATAATAATGGCTGACAATGCTTCATCTAATAAAAAATGAAGATGAAAGTAAATACTAGTCAAAAATTAATAATAATGGCTGACAATGCTTCTTTTAATAAAAAATGAAGATGAAAGTAAATACTAGTCAAAAATTAATAATAATGGCTGACAATGCTTCATCTAATAAAAAATGAAAAATAAAATAAATACTAGTCAAACATTAATACTAATGGCTGACAATGCTTCATCTAATAAAAAAATGAAGATGAAAGTAAATACTAGTCAAAAATTAATAATAATGGGTGACAATGCTTCATCTAATAAAAAATGAAGATGAAAGTAAATACTAGTCAAAAATTAATAATAATGGCTGACAATGCTTCTTTTAATAAAAAATGAAGATGAAAGTAAATACTAGTCAAAAATTAATAATAATGGCTGACAATGCTTCATCTAATAAAAAATGAAAAATAAAATAAATACTAGTCAAACATTAATACTAATGGATGACAATGCTTCATCTAATAAAAAAATGAAGATGAAAGTAAATACTAGTCAAAAATTAATAATAATGGGTGACAATGCTTCATCTAATAAAAAATGAAGATGAAAGTAAATACTAGTCAAAAATTAATAATAATGGCTGACAATGCTTCATCTAATAAAAAATGAAGATGAAAGTAAATACTAGTCAAAAATTAATAATAATGGCTGACAATGCTGCATCTAATAAAAAATGAAGATGAAAGTAAATACTAGTCAAAAATTAATAATAATGGCTGACAATGCTTCATCTAAGAAAAAATGAAGATGAAAGTAAATACTAGTCAAAAATTTATAATAATGGCTGACAATGCTTCATCTAAGAAAAAATGAAGATGAAAGTAAATACTAGTCAAAAATTAATAATAATGGCTGACAATGCTTCATCTAATAAACTATGAAGATGAAAGTAAATACTAGTCAAAAATTAATAATAATGGCTGACAATGCTTCTTTTAATAAAAAATGGAGATGAAAGTATATACTAGTCAAACATTGATAATAATGGCTGACAATGCTTCATCTAATAAAATATGAAGATGAAAGTAAATACTAGTGAAAAATTAATAATAATGGCTGACATGCTTCATCTAATAAATACTAAAGATGAAAGTAAATACTAGTCAAACATTAATAATAATGGCTGACAATGCTTCATCTAATAAAATATGAAGATGAAAGTAAATACTAGTCAAAAATCAATAATAATGGCTGACAATGCTTCATCTAATAAAAAATGAAGATGAAAGTAAATACAGTCAAAAATTAATAATAATGGCTGACAATGCTTCATCTAATAAAAAATGAAGATGAAAGTAAATACTAGTCAAACATTAATAATAATGGCCGACAATGCTTCATCTAATAAAATATGAAGATGAAAGTAAATACTAGTCAAAAATTAATAATAATGGCTGACAATGCTTCATCTAATAAAAAATGAAGATGAAATTAAATACTAGTCAAACATTAATAATAATGGCTGGCAATGCTTCATCTAATAAAATATGAAGATGAAAGTAAATACTAGTCAAAAATTAATAATAATGGCTGACAATGCTTCATCTAATAAAAAAGAAGATGAAAGTAAATACAGTCAAAAATTAATAATAATGGCTGACAATGCTTCATCTAATAAAAAATGAAATGAAAGTAAATACTAGTCAAACATTAATAATAAAGGCTGACAATGCTTCATCTAATAAAATATGAAGATGAAAGTAAATACTAGTCAAAAATTAATAATAATGGCTGACAATGCTTCTTTTAATAAAAAATGAAGATGAAAGTAAATACCAGTCAAAAATTAATAATAATGGCTGACAATTCTTCATCTAATAAAAAATGAAGATGAAAGTAAATACTAGTCAAACATTAATAATAATGGCTGGCAATGCTTCATCTAATAAAATATGAAGATGAAAGTAAATACTAGTCAAAAATTAATAATAATGGCTGACAATGCTTCATCTAATAAAAAAGAAGATGAAAGTAAATACAGTCAAAAATTAATAATAATGGCTGACAATGCTTCATCTAATAAAAAATGAAATGAAAGTAAATACTAGTCAAACATTAATAATAATGGCTGACAATGCTTCATCTAATAAAATATGAAGATGAAAGTAAATACTAGTCAAAAATTAATAATAATGGCTGACAATGCTTCTTTTAATAAAAAATGGAGATGAAAGTATATACTAGTCAAACATTGATAATAATGGCTGACAATGCTTCATCTAATAAAATATGAAGATGAAAGTAAATACTAGTGAAAAATTAATAATAATGGCTGACATGCTTCATCTAATAAATACTAAAGATGAAAGTAAATACTAGTCAAACATTAATAATAATGGCTGACAATGCTTCATCTAATAAAATATGAAGATGAAAGTAAATACTAGTCAAAAATCAATAATAATGGCTGACAATGCTTCATCTAATAAAAAATGAAGATGAAAGTAAATACAGTCAAAAATTAATAATAATGGCTGACAATGCTTCATCTAATAAAAAATGAAGATGAAAGTAAATACTAGTCAAACATTAATAATAATGGCCGACAATGCTTCATCTAATAAAATATGAAGATGAAAGTAAATACTAGTCAAAAATTAATAATAATGGCTGACAATGCTTCATCTAATAAAAAATGAAGATGAAATTAAATACTAGTCAAACATTAATAATAATGGCTGGCAATGCTTCATCTAATAAAATATGAAGATGAAAGTAAATACTAGTCAAAAATTAATAATAATGGCTGACAATGCTTCATCTAATAAAAAAGAAGATGAAAGTAAATACAGTCAAAAATTAATAATAATGGCTGACAATGCTTCATCTAATAAAAAATGAAATGAAAGTAAATACTAGTCAAACATTAATAATAAAGGCTGACAATGCTTCATCTAATAAAATATGAAGATGAAAGTAAATACTAGTCAAAAATTAATAATAATGGCTGACAATGCTTCTTTTAATAAAAAATGGAGATGAAAGTATATACTAGTCAAACATTGATAATAATGGCTGACAATGCTTCATCTAATAAAATATGAAGATGAAAGTAAATGCTAGTGAAAAATTAATAATAATGGCTGACATGCTTCATCTAATAAAAACTAAAGATGAAAGTAAATACTAGTCAAACATTAATAATAATGGCTGACAATGCTTCATCTAATAAAATATGAAGATGAAAGTAAATACTAGTCAAAAATCAATAATAATGGCTGACAATGCTTCATCTAATAAAAAATGAAGATGAAAGTAAATACAGTCAAAAATTAATAATAATGGCTGACAATGCTTCATCTAATAAAAAATGAAATGAAAGTAAATACTAGTCAAACATTAATAATAAAGGCTGACAATGCTTCATCTAATAAAATATGAAGATGAAAGTAAATACTAGTCAAAAATTAATAATAATGGCTGACAATGCTTCTTTTAATAAAAAATGGAGATGAAAGTATATACTAGTCAAACATTGATAATAATGGCTGACAATGCTTCATCTAATAAAATATGAAGATGAAAGTAAATACTAGTGAAAAATTAATAATAATGGCTGACATGCTTCATCTAATAAAAACTAAAGATGAAAGTAAATACTAGTCAAACATTAATAATAATGGCTGACAATGCTTCATCTAATAAAATATGAAGATGAAAGTAAATACTAGTCAAAAATCAATAATAATGGCTGACAATGCTTCATCTAATAAAAAATGAAGATGAAAGTAAATACAGTCAAAAATTAATAATAATGGCTGACAATGCTTCATCTAATAAAAAATGAAGATGAAAGTAAATACTAGTCAAACATTAATAATAATGGCTGACAATGCTTCATCTAATAAAATATGAAGATGAAAGTAAATACTAGTCAAAAATTAATAATAATGGCTGACAATGCTTCTTTTAATAAAAAATCGAGATGAAAGTATATACTAGTCAAACATTGATAATAATGGCTGACAATGTTTCATCTAATAAAATATGAAGTTGAAAGTAAATAGTAGTCAAAAATTAATAATAATGACTGACAATGGTTCGTCTAATAAAAAAATGAAAATGAAAGTAAATACTAGTGAAAAATTAATAATAATGGTTGACAATGCTTCTTTTAATAAAAAATGAAGATGAAAGTAAATACTAGTCAAAAATTAATAATAATGGCTAACAATGCTTCATCTAATAAAATATGAAGCTGAAAGTAAATACTAGTCAAAAATTAATAATAATGGGTGACAATGCTTCATCTAATAAAAAATGAAGAATAAAATAAATACTAGTCAAAAATTAATAATAATGGCTGACAATGCTTCATCTAATAAAAAATGAAGATGAAAGTAAATACTAGTCAAAAATTAATAATAATGGCTGACAATGCTTCATCTAATAAAAAATGAAGATGAAAGTAAATACTAGTCAAAAATTAATAATAATGGCTGACAATGCTTCTTTTAATAAAAAATGAAGATGAAAGTAAATACTAGTCAAAAATTAATAATAATGGCTGACAATGCTTCATCTAATAAAAAATGAAAAATAAAATAAATACTAGTCAAACATTAATACTAATGGCTGACAATGCTTCATCTAATAAAAAAATGAAGATGAAAGTAAATACTAGTGAAAAATTAATAATAATGGTTGACAATGCTTCTTTTAATAAAAAATGAAGATGAAAGTAAATACTAGTCAAAAATTAATAATAATGGCTGACAATGCTTCATCAAATAAAAAATGAAGATGTAAGTAAATATTAGTCAAAAATTAATAATAATGGCTGACAATGCTTCATCTAATAAAAAATGAAGATGAAAGTAAATACTAGTCAAAAATTAATAATAATGGCTGACAATGCTTCATCTAAGAAAAAATGAAGATGAAAGTAAATTCTAGTCAAAAATTAATAATAATGGCTGACAATGCTTCATCTAATAAAAAATGAAGATGAAAGTAAATACTAGTCAAAAATTAATAATAATGGCTGACAATGCTTCATCTAAGAAAAAATGAAGATGAAAGTAAATACTAGTCAAAAATTAATAATAATGGCTGACAATGCTTCATCTAAGAAAAAATGAAGATGAAAGTAAATACTAGTCAAAAATTAATAATAATGGCTGACAATGCTTCATCCAATAAACTATGAAGATGAAAGTAAATACTAGTCAAAAATTAATAATAATGGCTGACAATGCTTCATCTAATAAAAAATGAAGATGAAAGCAAATACCAGTCAAAAATTAATAATAATGGCTGACAATGCTTCTTTTAATAAAAAATGAAGATGAAAGTAAATACCAGTCAAAAATTAATAATAATGGCTGACAATTCTTCATCTAATAAAAAATGAAGATGAAAGTAAATACTAGTCAACAATTAATAATAATGGCTGACAATGCTTCTTTTAATAAAAAATGAAGAGGAAAGTAAATATTAGTCAAAAATTAATAATAATGGCTGACAATGCTTCATTTAATAAAAAATGAAGATGAAAGTAAATACTTGTCAAACATTAATAATAATGGCTGACAATTCTTCATCTAATAAAAAATGAAGACGAAAGTAAATACTAGTCAAACATTAATAATAATGGCTGACAATGCTTTATCTAATAAAAAATGAAGGTGAAAGTAAATACTTGTCAAACATTAATAATAATGGTTGACAATGCTTCATCTAATAAAAAAAGAAGATGAAAGTAAATACAGTCAAAAATTAATAATAATGGCTGACAATGCTTCATCTAATAAAAAATGAAGATGAAAGTAAATACTAGTCAAAAATTAATAATAATGGCTGACAATGCTTCATCTAATAAAATATGAAGATGAAAGTAAATACTAGACAAAAATTAATAATAATGGCTGACAATGCTTCTTTTAATAAAAAATGGAGATGAAAGTATATACTAGTCAAACATTGATAATAATGGCTGACAATGTTTCATCTAATAAAATATGAAGATGAAAGTAAATACTAGTGAAAAATTAATAATAATGGCTGACAATGCTTCATCTAATAAAAACTAAAGATGAAAGTAAATACTAGTCAAACATTAATAATAATGGCTGACAATGCTTCATCTAATAAAATATGAAGATGAAAGTAAATACTAGTCAAAAATCAATAATAATGGCTGACAATGCTTCATCTAATAAAAAATGAAGATGAAAGTAAATACAGTCAAAAATTAATAATAATGGCTGACAATGCTTCATCTAATAAAAAATGAAGATGAAAGTAAATACTAGTCAAACATTAATAATAATGGCTGACAATGCTTCATCTAATAAAATATGAAGATGAAAGTAAATACTAGTCAAAAATTAATAATAATGGCTGACAATGCTTCTTTTAATAAAAAATCGAGATGAAAGTATATACTAGTCAAACATTGATAATAATGGCTGACAATGTTTCATCTAATAAAATATGAAGTTGAAAGTAAATAGTAGTCAAAAATTAATAATAATGACTGACAATGGTTTCATCTAATAAAAAAATGAAAATGAAAGTAAATACTAGTGAAAAATTAATAATAATGGTTGACAATGCTTCTTTTAATAAAAAATGAAGATGAAAGTAAATACTAGTCAAAAATTAATAATAATGGCTGACAATGCTTCATCTAATAAAAAATGAAGAATAAAATAAATACTAGTCAAAAATTAATAATAATGGCTGACAATGCTTCATCTAATAAAAAATGAAGATGAAAGTAAATACTAGTCAAAAATTAATAATAATGGCTGACAATGCTTCATCTAATAAAAAATGAAGATGAAAGTAAATACTAGTCAAAAATTAATAATAATGGCTGACAATGCTTCTTTTAATAAAAAATGAAGATGAAAGTAAATACTAGTCAAAAATTAATAATAATGGCTGACAATGCTTCATCTAATATAAAATGAAAAATAAAATATATACTAGTCAAACATTAATACTAATGGCTGACAATGCTTCATCTAATAAAAAAATGAAGATGAAAGTAAATACTAGTCAAAAATTAATAATAATGGGTGACAATGCTTCATCTAATAAAAAATGACGATGAAAGTAAATACTAGTCAAAAATTAATAATAATGGCTGACAATGCTTCATCTAATAAAAAATGAAGATGAAAGTAAATACTAGTCAAAAATTAATAATAATGGCTGACAATGCTTCATCTAATAAAAAATGAAGATGAAAGTAAATACTAGTCAAAAATTAATAATAATGGCTGACAATGCTTCATCTAAGAAAAAATGAAGATGAAAGTAAATTCTAGTCAAAAATTAATAATAATGGCTGACAATGCTTCATCTAATAAAAAATGAAGATGAAAGTAAATACTAGTCAAAAATTAATAATAATGGCTGACAATGCTTCATCTAATAAAAAATGAAGATGAAAGTAAATACCAGTCAAAAATTAACAATAATGGCTGACAATGCTTCATCTAATGAAAAATGAAGATGAAAGTAAATACTAGGCAAACATTAATAATAATGGCTGACAATGCTTCATCTAATAAAATATGAAGATGAAAGTAAATACTAGTCAAAAATTAATAATAATGGCTGACAATGCTTCATCTAATAAAATATGAAGATGAAAGTAAATACTAGGCAAACATTAATAATAATGGCTGACAATGCTTCATCTAATAAAAAATGAAGATGAAAGTAAATACTAGTCAAAAATTAATAATAATGGCTGACAATGCTTCATCTAATAAAATATGAAGATGAAAGTAAATACCAGTCAAAAATTAATAATAATGGCTGACAATGCTTCATCTAATAAAAAATGAAGATGAAAGTAAATACTAGGCAAACATTAATAATAATGGCTGACAATGCTTCATCTAATAAAATATGAAGATGAAAGTAAATATTAGTCAAAAATTAATAATAATGGCTGACAATGCTTCTTTTAATAAAAAATGGAGATGAAAGTATATACTAGTCAAACATTAATAATAATGGCTGACAATGTTTCATCTAATTTTCAAGTGTAAAATAATGAGACCTTGCCGCCCATCTAGTACTTCGCTTAAATTCATAAAATCTAGATACCACAGAGGAAAGTGAAATTTATTTTGAATAATACAAAAATGTCGCACAAGGCCAAAAGTGAGAGGATGTGGAGAAGGCTGTTTCTGAATCTGTCTTATCTTAAACTTAAATAACCACGTTTACTGAGCCGAATAATTCCTTATACCGAAAGAACACCTTCTCATGTACCGTAGTGGAGCGTCATATTTTTTTGAATAATACAAAAATATAGCACAATATCAAAAGTGGGAAATAGGGGAACATCGTTTTTCAGTTTGTCTTATGTACAACTTAGCTAACCACAGTTACTGAGCCAAACATACCACAGTAATCCTTACAGCCAAAACAACATATTCTCATGTACCATAGAGAAAAGTGATATTTATTTTGAATAATACAAAAACACAGCACAAGATCATTACACTAAAGAAACACATTTCAAGTACCATATAAAAAATGTTTTTTAGAAAAATACAAAAATATAGCAAAGGCCAAAATTGAGGGGATAGGGGGGGTGGCTGTTATTTAACCTGCATTATCTTCAACTTAACTAACCACGGTTACTGACCCAAACATACCACAGTAATCCTTACACCGAAAGAACACCTTCTCATGTACCGTAGTGGAAAGTAATATTTATTTTGAATCATACAAAAATTTGGCACAAGGCCAAAAGTGGGGGGATTGGGGAAAAGCTGTTTTTCAATCTGTTTTTTCTTAAACACAGCCAACCACGATTACTGAGCCAAACATATCACAGTAATCCTGTAGTGAACAAAACAAATTCTAGATTTAAATATCACCCGGTTCACACTCCACCCACGTCTATTGAACAGGTGTAGAGCCTCATCCCTTGTTCCCTGTTTAGGATGTGGTTTCCGGTTTTCTCTTCCAATCTTCATTTTTTTTTCTTCAATTGGAGTAGATATACTAAACTATCGCCCGGTTCACACTCCACACACGTCTGTTGAACAGGTGTAGAGGCTCATCCCTTGTTTCCTGTTTAGGATGTGGTTTCCGGTTTTCTCTTCTAATCTTTTCACTGTTACGTAGCCCTCCGCACATCAGTGGCGTTACCGCCTTGCTCGGGGTGATATGATTACAAAAAAATATTCAAATGATAAACACTGACTCATTGATTTTGTTAGATATAAAAGAATTTACTCGAATTTACAAAACCTTGCTTAGCACACACGCAAAACGAATCCAAAAACAAAACTTGCAAAATTTCACACCTCGATGCGAAATGTTTTTCAGTCAATAGAAATATTAGGAAACATCTAAAAAACAAAATAGAAAGGCCAGAATCACACCCAGGAGTGAATTCCCAAACGAAATAAAAGCGGGGCCAAGTTTGACTGTTGCCAGAGAGTTAAGATGATTTGCGTAATTAATAGTACCCTTGACAAACGTCAAGCGATCGTTATTATTATTATTATCTGTATCTTTCTCTCTCACCTCTCCCCCTCACCTCCTTCCTTTTTCAGCATTCACCCTGACCGATTACATCAAAGACACTCCTATCAAAGATAAAGCTCGTATGTACATACGTACATACATACGTTCCTGCCTACATCCACACCAGTTACTACTACGAACTCTTGATACCCTTAACTTCTTAATACTGTTTCTCAATGAACATTGACTTCTTTACCAATTCATGTTATTCTTTTCTATTAATAAATTTCTATTTGAACATACAAAATATATACTTTTATTCTTCCACAAATCCGCACATTTCAATCTCCAATCTCCTGATGATTACGAATAAATCCTAAGTTGTAGGGAGTTTGGTTATGTTTGACACAAGGCCAATTTGATGAACATTAAACATCTCCCTATTGCTTCACTGGTGAACACCGACGTCTGAAAAGAACACGCAATGGAATAACCGCCTACTACATTGGCGAATACCGATGTTCAAACCCAGCGAAGAACATCCCTACTACCTCACTAGTGAACAATGACGCCCCCCCTCCAAAAAAAAAAACACGCAAAGGAACACTTACACATTTTTCCCTTGAAAATTTACCAACATAATAATTTCACACTCTACAAAAATGTATATCTTTTCTCTCGCCAAAATCAATTCAATATTCATATACACAATTGAGAGAAATTTTTATCGACAAAAAACTACTTGCATTAGCAATTCATGTTATTTTCCATTAATAAATTTCTATTTAAACATACAAATTGTACACTTTTATTCTTTCATAAATACATCTTCTGATAACCATCTTATGATTCTGATAAACCTGTAAGTTATAGGAAGTTTGGTTATAATTCACACAAGGCCAATTCAAAAAACATTAACCGTCTCTAGACTACTTCCAGCCTTACACCAAAACAGCACATTTGCTCATGTACCATTGAGGGAAGTAACATTTTTTGAATAATACAAATATATAGCACAAGGCCAAAAATGTGGGTGGGGGGATAGGTGGAAGGCTGCTTTTCAATTTGTCTTATCTTAAACTTAGCTAACCACGATTAATGAGCCAAACATACCACAGTAATATTTACAACAAAACAACACATTCTCACAAGTATCATAGAAAAAAGTAATATTTTTTAATAATACAACAATGTCGTACAAGGCCAAAAGTGGGGGGGATAGATGGAAGGATATTTTTCAATTTGTCTTATCTTAAACTTAGTTAACCACGATTAATGAGCCACACATACCACATTAATCCTTACACTATAATTAACACATTCTCATGTACTCTAGAGAAAATTAATTTTTTTTTTAATAATACAAAAATGTAGTATGGACCAAAAGTGGGGGGGGGGTGGGGGGGGGGACGAAAGCTGTTTTTCAATTTGACTTATTTTAAACTTAACTAATAACGATTAATGAATCAAACATACCACATTAATCCTTACACTAAGACATCACATTCTCACAAGTACCACAGAGAAAAGTAATGTTTTTTTAATAATACAACAATGTTGCACAAGCCCAAAATTGCGGGGATACTGGGGAGGGTATTTTTCATGTCTTAGCTAACCACGATTAATGAGCCAAACATACCACAGTAATCCTTATACTATAATATCATACTCTCCTGTACTCCAGAGAAAAGTAATAATTATTTTGAATAATTCAAAAATGTAACATGGGCCAAAAGTGGGGAGCTTTTTTTTTTTTAAAGCTGCTTTTTTAATATGTCTTGCGTCGTGGCGCAGTGGATATCGGCTCGGAACGAGAAATCGGGAAGACGAGTTCGAATTCCTTGCCATTTGCTTACGCGCAAATACCCTTGAGAGAGGTATTAATCCGTCTCTTCCCTCCAGTTATGGGTTAAATAATAGGACAGATTGGGTTCTGTATCCTTGGTCGGCAACCAGTTTACCGCAGAAAGCAATGGCAATCTACTGCGGGATAATCTTCTGCTCAGTCAGTCATGTCTCTTTCGAGGCATGATCGCCCATGTGTGTATCACGTATGGCACTTAACAGACTGAATGCCCTTGGGAAAGGTAATAATCCGTCTGATCCCCCACTAATTACTACTTAATAATATAATACATCTCTTCCCTCTCTAGCTATGAGTCAAATAAATAAAAGGGCAGATTGGGTTCTATAGCCTTGGCTGGCAACCAGTCTACTGTAGATAGTAATGGCAACCTACTGCGGGATAATCTTCTGCCCAGTCAGTAATGTCTCTTTCGAGGCATGATCGCCCAAGCGTGTATCACGTATGGCACTTGAATGACTGACTGAATATAATAGTTGAAAACATGATTAAGGGTTCTCCTGGGCATAAAGTGGGGGATCAGTTTTATATTGTTATAAAGTAATAAACTGATCCCCCACTAATTACTACTTAATAATGTAATACATCTCTTCCCCCTCTAGCTATGAGTCAAATAATAGGGCAGATTGGGTTCTATAGACTTGGTCGGCAACCAGTCTACCGCAGAAAGCAATGGTAACTTACTGCGAGATACTCTTCTACCCAGTCAGTCATGTCTCTTTTGAGACATGATTGCCCAAAGTGTGTATCACGTATGGCACTTAACTATCTTAAATTTAGCTAACCCCGATTATTGAGCCAAGCATACCACGATAATCCTTACCCTAAAACAACATATTTTTACTTAACATTGTTACTACGGCTACCGTAATAACTCTGTCCAATGTACTCCCAACCTTTTCCTATATGTACAAAATTTAAATATGAAACCTCGATAGAGGAATGTTATACAGAACAATTACCATAAAGTATTTATAGAAAAGCTACAGGGAATGAAACCAATATTGCCTTATACACACCACTGTTGCTTTGGCTACAGCACATATAATTTCCCTACAGGAGCCGTTACTTGACCTATTGTGACATTGCTGTTGTTATTAAAGTCATTAGACAATGTTCTACAAATATAATTTCACGGAAATCATTCAGTTATCGCTTATTTAATAACATTTTCTCTTAAAATAACCACATTAAAATGAAAGCTTAGTTAAAAAATATGTTATTACCGTCTCGTCGTAAATTAGAACCGACAGTTTTGGTGAATGTGTCTGCCCGTTCCTTATGTCTTCTTACACGAAGCAAATAGCAGAGAGTATGATAAAAGCTTCATTACTCCACGTTTGTGAGGGTAGGGTAATCATGTGATTATCTCCGCACCCTTTCCCACACCCGAATCCCTACTCAAGATCTTGGCTTGTTGTCACCAAGTGTCATGTTCAATGTTCAGAAAGCACGTCCCGAATGCCATATCGCATGCAACAGTTCTTTTTCGTCGATCTTATGTTTCTAGTCTTCAACGTGGCAGCTCCTATTGCAACAATTTGCTCGACACACTTGGTCTTGATGGAGATAATATAAACCTCACGTCGGATACCTAGATATAGCCATCATTCAACGTTAATAAGACGGGACTGCTTGACCTGACACCGGTGTGGCTAAGAAGCAGGAGGTGGTCACGTGAGTTTCGCTTCTTTCATCTCCTCTTACGATTTCCCAGCGTCCACATCACATTCTTTTTTGCTTTTGCTATAGGTCTTTCTTCAGCCTAATTCGTTTTCTTGGCCAAAAACATTTCTGTTGGCTAACCCCCCCCCCACACACACACAAAAAAAAAAAAAGAAAAGAAAAAAAGCTCCTTTCTATTTATACTCGGAATAAAAGCCTGCAATGTTTGAGTGCTGAAAAAGTGAAAACCTGATGATATATATTTTTTTTTTGTAATTTGTTTTTTTCATTTTCTTTTTCTTTTATGTGGCCATGTCCTTTCAGGACGTAGGCGATCATGGCTTTCCACATCTCCCTATCCCTGGTGGCTCTTAGCCCGCTATCTCCTGTTGCACCATGCAAACCTCGTTCCGTCATCCACCTGATCAGGTCCTTCAAATATGTTATCTGCTGCTATCCTCTGTCTCTTTTCCCCTCTATCTGGCCTGTTAGTAACAGGTTCTCCAAGCCCTCCTTCCTCATTGCATGTCTTAGGAAATTTAGTTGTCTCTTCCTGATGCTCAGTATTAATTTCCTTTTCGTCTTCATCCTTTCAAAAAATTGCTCACATGCTCGGTCCATGATATCCGCAAAATCCTTCTGTAGAACCACATTTCCGCAACTTCAAGTTTTTCCTTCATCTTCGAAGATATTGTCCAACATTCACTGCCATATTGAAGAACCGACATCACATAGCAATCCAGTACTCTCCTCTTTGTTTCTAGTGAAATTGTCCTGTTTCTTAATACTTTACTCAACTTCTGGAATGCTTCCTTCGCCATGCCAATTCGCCTTCGGATCTCAGTGTCACACTTTCCGTCTTCTGTTAGAACACTTCCTAGGTATTTAAATTTCTGTACCTGCTTGATTTTAGAGTCCCTCACCTGTAATTGATTTTTTGAATTAACTTATCAATTAATTTTTAGTGAATGTTGTATTATCAAAATTAAGATTGCTGCTTGTAATGTGGGTTGTGGTGCAGTGGTTATTGGCCCGAACGAGAGACCGGAGAGCCAAGTTCGAATTCTAGTTTCTTGCATTCACTTACGCGCAAATATCTTTGGGAATGGTATTAATTCGTCACTTCCTTCCAGTTATGGGTTAAATCACAGGAAAGATTGGATTGTCTATCCTTGATTGACAATCAGTCTACCGGAGAAAGTAATGGCAACCTACTCCGGGATAGTAACACGTATTATATCATATTCAGTTAGTCACATAAATGCTATCTTAAATTACTGACTGAACATGGTATAATTGCATACATCATATAAGATTCCACTTCAGCGATAAAAATTGAAAATAAATACAATATATCTCAATACAAAATATAAGTCACTTAGTTAAGTGCCATACATGATACACACTTGGGCGATCATGTCTCGAAAGAGACATGACTGACTGGGCAGAAAATTATCCCGCAGCAGGTTGCCATTACTTTCTGCAGTAGAGTGGTTGCCAGCCAAGGCTATAGAACCCAATCTGTCCTGTTATTTAAGCCATAAATGGAAGGAAGAGACCGATTAATACCTTTCCTAAAGGTTTTTGCGCGTAAGTGACTGCAAGGAATTTAACTGGAATTCGAACTCAGCTCCCACACTTCTCCTTCCAAGTCGATATCCACTGCACCACAACAAAGTATAGACATGCCATAATACATCGTTTCATCTTAAATAAATCAATAAATGTTTTGTGGCAATTTTTAATCTTGAGATTTTTAACATTGAGATTTTTCTTGTTAAAAAGTAGAATATTTGAACATATTCAACTTTATAGAAAAAAAAAGCACTGAATCTTATATCCTGTCTTCCTCTCCACTTCCTGTCCACTGTAGATTTTCTTAGCAGTGTTTGTCTTTTCGCAATCTCTCTTAATCTTTATTCAACCAACCATTTAGATAAGCCCATTCTTTTTCCGTATCTATTCAGGCCGTAGGTGATCATGGCTTTCTACATTTTCGTATCCTTGTAGCTCTAAAAAAGTTTTCTCTTGTTACTCCTCCCAAGCCCTGTTCTGTTAGCCATTTGGTCAAGCCCATCAAGAATATCATGCATTATCTTGCATCCCTGCCTCTTTTTCCCTCTATCTTTTTCCCGGGAGTATCAGATTCTCCAGGCCCTCCTTCCTTATTACATGTCCCAGAGACTTGAGTTGTCTGTTCCTGATGTTAATAGAAGTTTTCTTTTCGTTTCCATCCCCTGTCTGACCTGTGAGTATCAGATTCTCCAAACCCTTCTTTCTCATTACATGTTCCAGTAACTTCAGCTATCTTTTCCTGATGTTAAGTATAAGTTTTCTTTTCGTTTCCATCCTCTCCAAAACCTCAGTCCATGGTATCATCATGGTATTGCATTTACATTTTTTTATGAGAAAATCAATGATTTTTCCAGATACAAGTCCTACTATTTAGCCCATAGCTTTAAGAAGAAAAAGATGGATTCATGCCTTTCTCAAGGGTATTTGCAAGTGAATATAATGAACCCGAGTGGAATACGGAATCAGTTCTCCGATTTCTCATTCTGGGCCACTATCGATTGCACCACCTGCCTATATGGCGATTACCACCCAACTTGTTATCAAGTTTTCGTTTCTTTTTTTTTCTTCACATATGAATCAGTGATTTGTTTTTCATTCCTCCTATCGTTGTTGTTTTTGTGTGATCTGCTTGTCTGGCTAACTCTCCCATAGCGAAAAGTCTGCTTCTATAACAGAACGTAATTATACGGTTACTAGCAATATAGCCCGGCGTTGCTCAGGTGTAATGAAAGCTTTAAAACTAATCCTGGAGCTCAGGACCATGGATTCAATATTTTTGTGAAGTTTGGTGAGAATCGGATAAAAATTGTGCATTTGTATAAAGGACATACAGACAGATAAACAGACATACACGCAAACATCTTGCCTTATATATATATATATATATATATATATATATATATATATATATATATATATATATATTATCAATTTTCTGCACTATTGTAAGAACTGCAACCTTGAAACTTCTGAATATCGTTTCTTATATCTTTGTCTATGAGTGTATCAAAGTTGATTAAAATCGGACCACTCCTTCTATAACCCAGATTTTTTCGATTATCGATTTTCGATATTTATCGGAGGTACCTCGATACAAAACCTAGCTAAGAACACTTGCAGATGCTTATAGTACAACTGTGTAAATTTTCAAGAAAATCGGTTCAGCCATTTCGGAGTCTATAGGTAACGGACACACACACAGACACACACACAGACAAAGTTCCATTTATAAATAAGTTTAGATAAGTTCCTATTTCTATTTTCAAAGCTTTATAAATTAGAATCCATTACAGGTAATGTTATGACTTGATGAGTAGACGTAAGGCTCCAGATTAAAGGTGTTCCCTGGAAACAGTTGAAACGTTAAAGATTATTTGCCGATCGCCGTAGGAGAAACAGGTACTGGGGGTATAGCATCAACCCCAGTGACATTAATTGTAGGAAATAAGCAGTTCTTGAATAGGATGAATCGTTGAAATTAATTTTCACCTTTTCAAGGGTAATTTTATTAAAATAAAAAAAGTAATTCGTTTCCTTTTTCACAAAATGTCGCATACCCAAAATTGCTTTTAGGTACGGAACAATTCTCCGGCAAATCTTAAAATAATTCGGAACTAAAAGTTTCTGTTTCAATTTTGAAAGATTTTTGTTTCACTCATTTCCCCTAAGCAAGGGAATAAAGCCACTAAGGCGCAAGGGAGTTTACTGAATGCGAAAGAATATGTGGAAAATAAAATAAAAATTATTAAAGTGAGTGTACAATAAATGAAAAGAAATTAAGAAGACTTTTAAATTGACTTAAAAATTTTTGAGGATCAAAGCTGACTGGAAAGAAAGAGGCCAGAAGAGTGTTCCACAAACGAGAAGTGCGAAAGAAGAGACTGTTAGTATAGAACTTACGGTTGCATCTAGTTATTTCAGCAGTAAAATGAGGAGACCTAACTGCCAATCTAGGACTGCGTTTAAATTATTAAATCGGGGTACTAATGAAGAGAGGTCACTAGAACAATTGCCATGAAGATATTTATAGAAACGGCACAGGAAAGCAACGTTACGGAGGTGGGAATGCGTCAGGAACTGAGATGCCAGGTCAGGGACGATAACAATGCATGGAGATAATATAAAGCTTAAGGAATGATAACATTTTCTTCTTTGAAAACTTTAGAAATTATGATCTCTTTAAGAAAATAACTATATGAGTATATCCACAATTTTGGGATGACAGGATAACAGTCTCCTTGGAAATAGCTGTGATGATGTATGAGGGTCATTCAATAAAAAAGCTGAATTTTTCGGTATAAGGACATCTACGAGGGTCATTCAATAAATAAGGTGAATTTTTCGGTATGAGGACATCTACGAGGGTCATTCAATAAATAAGGTGAATTTTTCGGTATAAAGACATCTACGAGGGTCATTCAATAAATAAGGTGAATTTTTCGGTATGAGGACTTCTACGAGGGTCATTCAATAAATAAGGTGAATCTTTCGGTATAAGGACTTCTACAAGGGTCATTCAATAAATAAGGTGAATCTTTCGGTATAAGGACTTCTACAAGGGTCATTCAATAAATAAGGTGAATTTTTCGGTATAAGGACTTCTACGAGGGTCATTCAATAAATAAGGTGAATCTTTCGGTATAAGAACTTCTACGAGGGTCATTCAATAAATAAGGTGAATCTTTCGGTATAAGGACTTCTACGAGGGTCATTCAATAAATAAGGTGAATCTTTCGGTATAAGGACTTCTACGAGGGTCATTCAATAAATAAGGTGAATTTTCGGTATAAGGACTTCTACGAGGGTCATTCAATAAATAAGGTGAATTTTTCGGTATAAGGACTTCTACAAGGGTCATTCAATAAATAAGGTGAATTTTTCGGTATAAGGACTTTTAGAAGGGTCATTCAATAAATAAGGTGAATTTTCGGTATAAGAACTTCTACGAGGGTCATTCAATAAATAAGGTGAATTTTTCGGTATAAGGACTTCTACGAGGGTCATTCAATAAATAAGGTGAATTTTTCGGTATAAGGACTTCTACAAGGGTCATTCAATAAATAAGGTGAATTTTTCGGTATGAGAACTTCTACGAGTGTCATGCAATAAATAAGGTGAATTTTTCGGTATAAGGACTTCTACAAGGGTCATTCAATAAATAAGGTGAATTTTTCGGTATAAGGACTTCTAATACAGATAGAAGCTTACTTTTTAAAAATTTTTTTCCTTTACTTCTTTTTCAAAGGGATTTAATTTTTTTTGCAGATTGAAAAAAAATGAATTTGAGAGTTTTGGAGATTAAAAAAATGGCCGACCAAGAAGATTGCTCCAGGATTGAACACAGGTCAGTTATCAAGTTTTTGGTTGCTGAAGAGTGCAAACCAGTTGAAATACATAGGACAATGTCAACTGTGTATGGTGCCACATGTTTCAGCCAAAAAATGTCTACAAGTGGGCTAAATTGTTTAAAGAAGTTTGAAAGTGACGATAAAGTCAAAAGTGTTGTGAGCGATTGGCTGAGAAATCAGTCCAAAGATTTTTACGCTGAGGGAATACGGAAGCTTGTGCACAGATGGGAAAAGTGTGTGACACATGCTGCGAGACTACGTTGAAAAAAAAAAAGTAAGCTTCTATCTGTATTAGAAAAATTCACTTTAGAAAAATTCACCTTATTTATTGAATGACCCTAGCAAATAAATTACGAGTATAAAAGCCTCAAAACACAGAAAGCTATGTACGGTTAATTCAGCCTAATTAAAATCTTGTATCTGGATAAGATAATTTGAGCTAAAATAGAACGCGTTCATTTACCTGAATGAAACAATCTCTACCAAATTAAAACTCTTCCTTTTATCTGGATGAGATAATCTCGCTCGTAGTAAAACTCTTTGATACATCTGGATGAGATAATCTCGCTCGTAGTAAAACTCTTTCATTTATTTAGATGAGATAATCTCGGCCGTAGTAAAGTTTTTTTCTTCTTTTCATTTAAAACGAATTATTTTGTGTTGATATGAAAAAAAAAAAAAAAAAAAAGAACGGGAACTATGAATATTAATGTTATTTTGATATCAGCTTTTTATTAAAAAAAAAAAAGAAAATCTTCTCGTATCCAAAATTGGTTTGGAATAGAAAGACAATCTCTTTAAGTTTCGGATGAAAGATAACTGGATTACAGGCATCCCGTGTTTCCAGGAACCAGTTCTATAAGGCAGGTAATCTTTGGGAACCTATTCTGCTAATTTTCTTCTTAATCTGAAAATGGAAACAAATCACATTCTATAGTATCAAAAAGCATTAAACTATTTTGATAATTTAATAAAAAAATATTTATTTATTAAGATATTTCCCGCTTTAAATAATGTTCACATCATATTTCTTTTCAGAAGTAAGATTCTTTTTTACTCTAGTGTCATCAGCTGAATTGTGGTTTCTTAGCCACATTCGAACTGAATTGCTGCACTCCCAAAAATCCAACGAAAGATTTGTCAAATTCATGACTGGACGAACTTCAAAACGGTAGGGTATTTGTGTCAATTAGTTTAATTAGGCTCGCGGAAGCGTAGCGTAGCTAACATTTTACTATTGGCTATCTAAACTTATTTATAAATGGAGCTGTGTGTGTGTGTCCGTTACCTATAGACTCCGAAACGGCTGAACCGATTTTCTTGAAAATTTACACAGTTGTACTATAAGCGTGTGCGAGTGTTCTGTTTTGTGTCGAGGTACCCCCGATAAATATCGAAATTCGATAATCGAAAAAAATCGGGTTATAGAAGGAGTGGTCAGACTTTAATCAAATTTGCTACACTCATAGACAAAGACATAAGAAACGATATTCAGAAGTTTCAACGTTGCAGTTCTTACAATAGTGCAGAAAATCGATAATATATATATATAAAAGTCAAGATGTTTTTGTGTGTGTCTGTTTATCTGCCTGTATGTCATTTATACAAATGCACAATTTTTATCCGATTCTCACCAAACTTCACACAAATATTCTTTAGGCTGAGTCTGAGCTCCAGGACCATGGATTAGTTTTAAAGCTTTAATTACACCCGAGCAACGCTGGGCTATACTGCTAGTTCATAATAAAAGACACAGGAAAATTACGCTATGGCGGTTTGAAAGTGAATGAAGCCGAGCTGCTATGTCATGACCAATAACGTTGCAGATTCCAAACCAGGATTCTGTTAAGAATCTCTAGATACATATAGATAAATATATATCTAGAGACAACAGACCAGATGTGGCAGCAATATTCAATGCACAGACGAGTGGTAGAGTTGTAAACATGAGACCAGGAAGTTTTATATGAGTAAGTCTTTTTATTTAGTTTTGCTCTCGTAGAGGTTAACATTAGTCATAAAAACAAAATACTTGATCTAGTAAAAAAAAAAAAAAAAAAAAGAAAAATGTGAGGCGTGTTAAAGTTTTAAACATTTAAACTTTTCGACTATTTTAACTTTATTTATGATTGTGCGCTGTGATGTAATGGACATTGACTCGGGATAAAATATCAGAGAACCGTGTTCGAATTCCAGTCGAGTTCGTTTCATTAATCTACTCGCAAATAACCTCGGTAAAAATATTCTACCTCTTTTCCCTCCGGCTATGGGTTAAACAGTAGGACAGATTAGGTTATACAGCATTGGTTGTCAACCGATCTATCGCAGGAAGCAACGGCAACCTGCTGCAGGAAAACTTTTTCCCAGTCGGTCATGTAACAAAAGAGACATGATCGCCCGAGCGTGTATCATGCATGCCACTTCAGTCAGTTAAGTGCCATACGTGAAATACGCTTGGGCGATCATGTCTCGAAAGAGACATGACTGATTGGGCAGAAGATTATCCTGCAGGAGGTTGCCATTGAATTCTGCGGTATAATGGTTGCCAGCCAAGGCCATAAAACCCAACCTGTCCTGTTATTTAACCCATAACTGGAAGGAAGAGAGGCATTAATACCTTTTCAGGGGCATTTGCGCGTAAGTGAATGCAATGAATTCAACTGGAATTCGAATTTACTGCATTCACTTACGCGCAAATGCCCCACGTAACTGACTGTTATTTGTATATCAGTCAGTTAAGTGCCATACGTGATACACGCTTGGGCAATCATGTCTCGAAAGCGACATGACTGACTGGGCAGAAGATTATCCCTCAGTAGGTTGCCATTGCTTTCTGCGGTAGACTGGTTGCCGACCAAGGCTACAGAACCCAATCTGTCCTATTATTTGATTCATAGCTAGAGGGGGAAAAGATGTATTATATTATTAAGTAGTAATTAGTGGGGGATCAGTTTATTACTTCATAACAATATAAAACTGATTCCCCACTTTATGCCCAGTAGAATCCTTAATCATATTTTCAACAATTATATTCAGTCAGTCATTTAAGTACCATACGTGATACACACTTGGGCGATCATGTCTCGAAAAAGACATGGCTGACTGGATTATCCCGCACTAGGTTGCCATTGCTTTCTGCGGTAGACTGGTTGCCGACCAAGGCTATATAACCCAATCTGTCTTGTTATTTAACCCATAACTGGAAGGAATAGTAGGATTAATACCTTTCCCAAGAGTATTTGCACATAAGTGAATGCACTGAATTCAGTTGGAATTCGAACTCGGCTCTCCAATTTCTCGTTCCGAGCCGAGATCCAATGCACCACAACGCACATCCCCGATGTATATTTGTATATATCGATCAATATTTGTTAATTATCATCGATCAGGCGCAAAAGGTTATGTCGCTGGGCTCCTGATATTTACATCGTGATGAGAACACTGGGTCCTAGTTATTTTCGGATGCTTCAATGAATATGTCATGTAAGACGACAATGCTAAGCCGATACATTATCATTTAGTCGATGAAAACACTTATCAGAACACACGAGGCCAAAGATTTTGCCATCAGCTGCTATCTTACGAGTGTATTCAAATCAGCCCTTGGGATGAAAAAGCCCTAGACAATAACAACCACTTTGCATCTATCTTCTCCTCCTCCCCCAACACCCACCCATGACACCAAATTCTAATGACAGTCGATACGCACAAAATTAGCGGGCTACATAAAACTACCCATGATTCTCCTCATTCCCGACCCCACACCTCTTCCAACCCGACCACCGGGTTGGAATAATGCCTTATTTTGAAATCAGGTCATAACTGACATCCACCGACCAGGTCAGAAGTTGTCTACGAGAGGAAAAAGAAACGGACTACTTCGCGTTTAGCGAGTTAGAGGGTGGGAGTTAGATTCCTCCTCGAGGAATCGCACGTTATCTTGACGTCCACGAGAGTAGGTGGAAACCCTAGCCTCGACTTCTGTCAACTGCCATAGATGCGTCTTGATAGCAACATATGGACCGGCGAGCCAAGTTCCTCTCTCTAAACGCTTTCTATTCCAGTTTCAGATTGCTTTTCATCACTAGAAGCTTTCTTTCATTTTCTCTCCGTCCACAAACTCCTTAGGGTTTTTTTTTTTGCGCGAGCTTACTAAACACACACACACACACACACACACACACACACACACACACACACACACACACACACACACACACACACACACACACACACACACAGGCAGGCTTTTACGAAGAGCTTCTATTGAAATACTTTTTGATTTTATGATATTCGCTATGTGGATGTGCGTTGTGGTGCATTGGATATCGGCTCGAAACGAGAAATCGAGGAGCCGAGTTCGAATTTCAGTTGAATTCATTGCATTCACTTACGCGCAAATACCCTTGGGAAAGGTATTAATACGTCTATTCCTTCCAGTTATGGGTTAAATAACAGGACAGACTGGGTTCTATAGCCTTAGTCGGCAATCAGTCTACCGTAGAAAGCAATGGCAACCTAGTGCGGGATAATCTTCTGCCCAGTCAGTCATGTTTCTTTCGAGACATGATCGCCCAAGCGTGTATCACGTCTGGCACTTAACTGACTGATGTTCGCTTATTTCTTTTGCTGTTCAAGTTACTTAAAACATGAAGACTTTCTTTTCCAGAAAATCCGTTCCAAATAATATTAACAAAATTAACGCGAAATTTATTAAATTAACAGTAAATTTGAATTCAGATTTATTTTCCAATCTCGTTTCTAAGAATGTTTTCGCTTTCTATCGGAGTTGCTACTGATTTTATGGCCCTTTAAGAACGCCGAGCAGTTCCGATTCGGTTTTTAAATAAGGGTTCAGAATCTAATAATGGAATTGTAAAATAAATCATAGTCTAAATTATTAAAATTTGATTATTCTCAATTCCATTAGCTTCATGGAGCAGCATCGAGGCATTGGATTAAACCAAGGCCACGATCTGAAAGAGAAGATGATGGATTTAAGGACAATTTGCTTCGTCCAATCTCGGATATCATAAAACGAATCCCCATTTCAATATTTTTTCCTATTCTAGTGAGACACACAAAGAAAATGTGTAATCATTGATCTTTGTTATTTCTTAACCTTTGTTAATCTCAGCAATGATTGCTCTTTTGTGACATCTTTTTTCTTTGTGATACCATATTTACTAGATAATAGGTCTCACTTTTTTCTGTGTGGTACCGTATAAACCGACGATATGCGTTAGGGTGCAGTGGATATCGACTCGGAACGGCAAATCGGAGTGCCCAGTTCAAATTTTAGTTGAATTCATTGCATTCACTTACACGCAAGTACACTTGGGAAAGGTATTAATATGTCTATTCTCTCCAGTTATGGATTAAATAACAGGGCAGATTGGGTTCTACAGCCTTGGCTGGCAACCAGTCTACCGCAGAAAGTAATGGCAACCTACTGCGGGATAATCATCTGTCCAGTTAGTCATGTTTCTTTCGTGTATCACGCATGGCACTTAACTGACTGGGTGTATGTATATAGTTGGAGATCGATCACAATTTTTGGTACCGTATATACTCTGAAATAGGTTGTTTTTTTTTTTGTGGTACCATATCTACTCGAGGATAGGTCTCACTTTTTTGTGGCACCGTAGATATTCGGGTGAAGGTCCCATTTTTTTTTTCGTTGTTGCATCTTACATACTGGAACCTTTTCTATTCATTCGCCAAAGCTTTTTTTTTTCATAAAGTTAATATCGTTCCTGTGCGAATCGGCTGTTACGTGACTACTGCACAACAACCATGACTTTTTTTGGAGTGCAGTGTGTATTTTGTAAGATTTTTAAAAGATTTATCTGTCTCTAAACACTACCATCTTCGGTTACTTTTGTCAAAGCTTATCTAATTGTTATTACAATTAATGATTTGATGAGGATATTGTCGATTTTTAAGCTGGGATAACATACAACACAAAGACTCAATTTCTTTGATTCTCAGTCAATCCATGTGCGATAAACTTATTTAGATTTACCTTTTCAATATCTTTTAAATGCCGATAGACAGAAATGATAGATATAAGTTCTTCTTAACGGTTTTTAATTGTTCTTTTCGGATTCTTTCAAACCGATGCATTCAGTTGATCATTTCTTTTGCGTTGAATTGAATTTGCGTTTGATTGAATAAAGTCCTCCACTTGGTTCGTTTGTAAAGATCTCCTCACCTGAATTCAATTTCTGGAACTATCTTTGCAATGTTCTGACATTAACAATATTACTGTCAAATGCTAAGCTGATGTTTCGTCGAATCTTTGTGTCAATGTGGCCTAATTTGAACCCGTATAATATGAGGATGTACGTTGTGGTGCAGTGGATATCGGCTCGGAACAAAATATCGGCTAGCCGAGTTCGAATTCCAGATGAATTCATTGCATTCCTTTACGCGCAAGTACCTTTGGGAAAGGTATTAATTCGTGTCTTCCCTCCAGTTATAGCACAGATTGAGTTCTGTAGCTGTGGCTGGCAACCAGTCTACCACCTACTGCGGGATAATCTTCTGCCCAGTCAGTCAAGTCTCTTTCGAGACATGATCGCCCAAAGCGTGTATCACGTATGGCACTTAACTAACTAACTGATAATATGAGTAGTCGGCATTGTTTAATCGTTATCCTTTTCTAGGGGCTTCGATTCTTCTTCTTCTTCTTCTATGTACCCTGTCCCTTCAGGATGTAGTCGATCATGGCTTTCCACGTTTCCCTATCTCTGGTGGCTCTGAGCAAGCCTTCTCCTGTTACACCATGCAACCCTCGTTCTGTCATCCACCTGCTCAGGCCCTTCAAATGTGTTATCCGTTGCTTTCCCCTGTCTCTTTTTCCCCTATCTGGCCTGTTAGTATCAAGTTATTCAAGCCCTCCTTCCTCCTTGCGTGTCTCAGGAACTTTAGCTGTCTCTTTCTGATGCTCAGTATTAATTTCCTTTTTGTTTCCATCATTTCCAAGACCTCATCATTACTTACATGCTCGATCCACGATATTCGCAGCATCCTTCTGTAGAACCACATTTCAGTTGCTTCCAGTTTTTCCTTCATCTTTGATGGTATTGTCCAGCATTCACTGCCATATTGAAGGAGGGACATCACGTAGCAATCCAGTACTCTCTTCCTAGTTTCTAGCAAAATTGTCCTGTTTCTTAATACCTTACTCAACTTCTGGAATGCTTCCTTCGCCATAACAATTTGCCTTCGGATCTCTGTGTCGCACTTTCCGTCTTCTGTTATAACGCTTCCCAGGTATTTAAATTTTTGTACCTGCTTGATTCTGGCATCCCCGAATTATTCAGGAAAAAAACAAAAACAAACACACATGAAAAGAAAATTGCTAAGAAATAATTTTCTTATACAAATAAGTGGAGGTATGGATGGCTGCTAGGAAAGGCATGAATCCATCTCTTCTCTCTCAGAATAAAGCGCTTGTTACACCGTTGTGATCATCACTCCCCTCCATCTCAGAAATGTGGTGTACGGTGCCATTCAAGGCAGAATAGTGAAATGACTTGCCGGTTCCTTTTAATGATGTTGAAGTTACCCTGTTTCTCCTATCAGTGGTAGGTTTATTTATGAAGTTTCCTTCTTCTATCCTTTGCCTAAAGAGACAGGAATTATACGACAGCAAGTAGTTTCAATTCAAAGTTACCTTTTCCTAGACTGGTTCCTATCCAAATCCATAGAACCCAGTCTCACTTATTATTTTACTTTTTTAAATCCTGTCTCTTTAGGCAAAGGATAGAAGAAGGAAACTTCATAAATAAACCTACCACTGATAGGAGAAACGGGGTAACTTCAACATCATTAAAAGGAAACGGCAAGTCATTTCACTATTCTGCCTTGAATGGCACCGTACACCACATTTCTGAGATGGCGGGTAGTGATGACTACAGCGGCGTAACAAGCGCCAACCAAAGAAAATGAATTCATACAAAGAAACTTTTGTCAGTTTTAGAAAAAAGTTCAGTCAGTCAGTTAAGTGCCATACATGATACACGCTTTGGGCAATCATGTCTCGAAAGAGACATGACTGACTGGGCAGATGATTATCCCGCAGTAGATTGCCATTGCTTTCTGCGGTATTATTAAGTAGTAATTATTAGGGGAACAGTTTATTACTTCATAACAATATAAAACCGATCCCCTACTTTGTGACCAGTACAAGCCTTAATCATGATTCCAACTATTAGTAGAGGATCAGTTTATTACTTCATAACAAAAGAAACCCGATACCCCACTTTGTGACCAGTAGATGCCTTAATCATGATTCCAACTATTATATTCGATCAGTTAGTTAAATGCCATACGTGATACACGCTTTGGGCGATCATGTCTCGAAAGAGACATGACTGACTGGGCAGAAGATTATCCCGTAGTAAGTTGCCATTGCTTTCGGCAGTAGACTGGTTGCTAGTCAAGGCTATAGAACCCAATCTGTCCTGTTATTTAACCCATAATTGGAAGGAATAAACGGATTAAAGGATATTTGCGCGTGAGTGAATGCAGGAAATTTAACTGGAATTCGAACTCGGCTACCTGATTTCTCGTTCCGAGCCGATATCCACTGCACCACAACAAACATCCTGAAAAGTTAACCATCAAAAAATACATTTTATATTGAATGAACTAACATCCTAGCAGTCTTTTTAATATCATAGCAGTCTTATTTCTTTGCTTCTAATGTTAATCTTCAATTCTCTATTACCTTAATTAGTTCCAGAAAAAGTATTTGGTGTTATTCCTATCATAAGATTAATGGTAATGGTAGAGTATTAAAAGACTGGATTGCTATGTGATGTCTGTCCTTCAAAATAGCAATGAATGCTAAACAATTGAAGGAAAGACTTGAAGCAACCGAAACGGGATTCTACTGAAGGATGCTGAGGATGGATGGAACACGTGAGTAGCGATGAGGTTTTGGAGAGGATGGAAACGAGAAGGAAGCTGATGCTTAACATCAGGAAAAGACAGCTGAAGTTTTTGGGACATGTAATGAGAAAGGAGGGCTTGGAGAATTTGATACTCACGAGACGAATTGAGGGAAAGAGAGACAAGGGAAAGCAACGCATGACATACTTGATGAACTTGAGCAAAGGGATGGTGGAGCGGGGACTGAGTGGGACTACAGAAGGGGTGTTAAGAGCGAGAAGGGATAGGGAGATGTGGAAGGCCGTGACCGCCTACGTCTATAAGGGACACGGCACATAGACGAAGAAGATAGTAATGGAAAAATTAACATTAATTTTATGGTTAACCGTTCCCCTACAGGAAATATTCGACATTCATTGACCGAACAATTAGCATTATTGTCGATTGAAATTTATAAAATGTTTCTTTTAAAATAGTTTTCCGAAAAATATGTTTTTGACAGGGACTATCATCGCCCTTTGAAGTATTGACAGGGAAAGACAACATTTTGATGATATTATTATTTTCTTTTCAAGTTGAAATATGCTGTCACTTTTAGAAATCTTCAAGTGATGTGGTTCTACAGAAGGATGCTACGAATATCATGGATTGAGCGTGTGAGCAATGATGAGGTCTGGAAATGATGCAAACGAAAAGGAAATTAATACTAAGCATCAGGAAGCGATACCTAAAGTTCCTTTGACATGCAATGAGGAAGGAGGGCTTGGATAACCTGATATTAACAGGCCAGATAGAGGGAAAAAGAGACAGGGGAAAGCAACGGATAACATATTTGAAGGATCTAATCAGGTGGATGATGAAGCGAGGGTTGCATGGTATAACAGGAGAAGGCGTGCTCAGAGACACTAGGGATAGGGAAACGTGGAAAGCCATGATCGCCAACGTCCTGAAGAGACAGGGCATATAGAAGAAGATATATTCTTTGTTATTTGGCGAAGTTCTTTATTTGTGATTCTGTATCGCTGATTTGAGAGATTCCACAAAGTACACTCCTCCATAAGACCCTCATTTAATTTTAGAGGAAACAGTTACATTAAAGCCAGACGAATTACAGACAGTTGATTTCCTGCATGAAATATTTAGCGAAAAGAAAAAGCTTTATTTTTTTTTAATTATATTTTTCGAAGTATGAAATATTAAATCTAAAAAAAAAAGACTTTACATATTTTGTTTTTGTTTGAAAAAAGAAAACTTTTTTTAAAAATATTTCTTTCGTTTCAAAATTACGGGGAAAAATATTCGCATTTTTTTGTTGACCAAATGAATTTTTAAAACGTCGGAATAAAAATTAAATATAAAGGTTCATTTTTTTGTTGTTTTAGTCGTGTTTGATACGTGTGATTTGATTTCTGTGACGTAATCGAGCAACCAAGTAAGCTTTAAGATATTGGATGAGTTTTTGGTGTTAGAGTTTTAAGTATTGTTTTTTATGTAAATTAAAAGATGACGAGTTGTTAAATATTGGTACAGTTTCAAGAAGAAGCTATTAATAATTTATTGATTTCTTAGTCAAAAGTCAATAGTTGACCAGTACACGAGATCGACTGATACATGGTTTCACACGGCACATCGAAACCATTCGCTGGTATTTGGACATGAATAAATAATTGCATAAAAATTTAATTCCATACAGCTTGACTAATTGACGAGAATCAGTGATCACGCATGCGTATATTTTCGGGTTTGTACGCCTGTGCATTAGTCGGGTCCGACTCGATTATCGTAACCATCAACTGTAACAAGAGTCTTCAGGTGTCTTTTTTTGATTGCGACGATAATACAAAAAACGTATTATTATTATTGTTAGCAGCAGCATAAGATTTAAATTTAATCATAATCACTATCATATTTTAACTAAAAAACACGGTCCCAAAATGTGACCAAAAAACTCTGCATATATATATATATATTGTGTGTGAATTTTGGCAGCATTTTTTTCATTAAATGTTCATCCTTTGATAATGGCTTATGTAAGCCGAAAGGTCAAACCTGATAAAAAATCAACATTTATTGCGATTTCTTGTCGTCTTTCCATGACAACACTATCAAGCTAATCATATCATACGAACGGATCTTACACAAAATAGACAGAACTTGTCTATATTATTCAATGAAACCTGTATTAGTATATATACATATATATATATATATATATATATATATATATATATTAAGACAGACACGTTATTCTATGGTTAATAGGAAGTTTAGGCATATTTCAGGCGAACCATTTTCAGCTTCCGACTTTATTGAACAGAAGATTTTACACGAAAATTCGTGTAAAATCTTCTGTACAATAAAGACGGAAGCTGAAGATGGTTCGCCTGAAATAGGCCCATACTTCCAGTTAATCTAAACTTATTTATAAATGGAACTTTGTCTGTGTGTGTGTCTGTGTTTGTGTGTGTGTGTGTCCGTGTGTGGCCGTGTGACTCCGAAACGGCTGAACCGATTTTCTTGAAAATTTACGCAGTTATACTATAAGCATCTGCGAGTGTTCCTAGATAGGTTTTGTGTCGAGGTACCCCCGATAAATATCGAAAATCGAAAAAATCTGGTTATAGAAGGAGTGGTCCGATTTTAATCAAATTTGCTACACTTATAGACAAAGACATAAGAAACGATATTCAGAAGTTTCAAGGTTGCAGTTCTTACAATAGTGCAGAAAATCGATAATATATATATATATATATATATATATATATATATATATATAAGGCAAGATGTTTGTGTATTTATCTATCTGTATGTCCTTTATACAAATGCAAAATTTTTATCCGATTTTCACCAAACTTCACACAAATATTCTTTAGGCTGAGTCTGAGCTCTAGGACCATGGATTAGTTTTATAGCTTTCATCACACCCAAATCATGGCGGGCTGTACTGCTAGTATATATATATATATATATATATATATATATATATATATAAGAATAAAAAAGAGACAAACCATACTTAGTCGTAACCTAGGCGTTTCTTCATCTGATGGACTTTGTCAAGTCAAATGAAATGATTTAATTCTGCAAAAGTGTCTATAAACAAAAGTAAGATATTAGTTACTCGAGTAAATATTTATCAGTTTAATTAAAATGTTTAAACATTAGATATTAAATTACTTCACTCAGCATCCTCGAAAATTACAAGAGACAAGAGCTATCAAGTCCAGTAAGATAACCTGATACACTTTTATGAGCGTCTTGTAATTTAAAGAAATTCGAGTTACTACAAAAATCCACGCATATATTTTTTCTTTATATGCACTATAGATTGTGTTTGCCGAGGTGGGGCTCCAACCACTATGGCGGAAATTTTTTTCCACAACTACCAGAGAAACAGGTGGAACAACCTCTACCTATCGAAAACAGCTTGGGCCGCGAATAGCCTCTCTCCCCGCCCCAAAATGTGGATTATTATACCCGACAATGCTCGAAGTACGAACAATATGTGAACGGGAATGAATTTTAATCATTCCCAGGACTTTAGATGCCGTAGCAACCGGGGCAATTTTTCCGCTGTCCACCGACTGAGGCAGTGAGGAGGGGACCAAAGGCTGCAACCTCCAGCAAGAAGTCTCACAGACCGAGAGGCGACAGCGATAAGTACAGAAGCCTCAGTAGCAGTAATAACGTCGTCATCATCATCAGCAACAATAGTTACCATGATAAAAAACAGCACCAGCATCAGAAACAACAGCTGCAAACGCAGCAGCATTAGCAGCAACAACTCCCGAAAAAACAGTTCCAGTTGGAATTTAATATGGAGGCGAAGGAAATGCCTTGGTCCTCTTCCTTGAAAATGGACGACGACAACGAAGAAAGAAAAGATTTAAAAAAAGAAAGAAAAAGAAACCAGGGCAAAGTAAGGCGGAACGAACCATGGAATATTCCAAGTCTCGATTAGCCCATGTTTCACAAGCCAGCAAAAAAGAGCCGAACAAGGGTAAGTTTAGGACTCTCATCACCTTCCTTCGGTAGGGATCCGCCAGCATTCTCTTCCTCTACCTTCCCCAAGGGGAATGCTATTTGTTTCATTGACAGACGAGCTAGCGAGAGGGACCTTTCGTCCCAAGATTAACCGCGACAAGTTTTCTGGCTTGCAGTTAGCTGCTTGGAACGGCGTTGCTCTTCCGGTTCCTGTCCGCATTCTTAGAGTGTGGTTCGACCGGTTCT
The DNA here is from genome assembly GCA_037127315.1 of Ascarosepion bandense. Taxonomy (NCBI): domain Eukaryota; kingdom Metazoa; phylum Mollusca; class Cephalopoda; order Sepiida; family Sepiidae; genus Ascarosepion; species Ascarosepion bandense. Next base: position 1,555,121 of record JBBBDQ010000946.1, on the reverse strand, counting down.
CTAGCCGAAGAAGAATTGTTCGGAGTTACTGGCACCCAAGGCGGTTGTCCTTGGAGGGTAGGACTGAGTTGTGCTCCGTATTCGTTTCTCCTCTCATTCTTTATTGGTTGCCATTACTCCCTCTCTGCAGGATACTTGGGTAGGCAATAGAACGCTTGCTGTCCTATTATGTGGTGGATGAAAGCTGAAAGACTGAAGAAAAGTCTGTGTTTAACATTCAAGTCATGACGGCTGGGAATGCCACACTTGGAGTATCATCAAGACGCCTTGAGGTTGGTTCTTCTACACGGAGCATTGACAAAAGATTTGCTCTGGACGTGGAGTGTTAGGACTGTTTTCTCTCGCCTTACCATCACTCCTCTCAATTCTAAAGCTGAGTACTATTGTAAGCCCCAGGAATAGTCCAAATTCTTCCAAAGCCTTGCGTGCTCCTCCTCCGTCCAGTGTCCTTTCACGGCCTAGGACTACATTGTATCGGGAACTAGTGAAGAGAACACATCGAACACAGTCTGTAAGCGTTTCAGCTTGACGGCGACCGAGTTGCACTCTTGGATACCAGCGGCGAATTACCTCAGCAACCCTGAGTTTTGGTTTACCTCGTGATTGACCAGGAACCGCTTTTTCTTAATGACGTGGGCATCAGAGTGAGCTGGGTAGATATACCCGATTGTCATCGATGTGACCTTGGTTTAGAAAAAAAGTCTTCTACCCCTGTCCGCGGGTGCGCCTGCTCTGGGATCATGTTAACGGCTCGTATCGATCCCGAACATCATATATACATTGATCTCGCATACGCATGCGATAATGTGTCACCCCCCCATGTTCTAGGGTGAGACGGATGGTGTTTCTGATTGTTGTGAAGTAGTTTTCGCACTGAAGGTTATAATCGTGCTATGTCGGTTGCTAATCGACTTAACACACCCAAAATTTTAGGAACTTGGTAATCTCCCACTGAAAGCTGTTTCCTGAGTATTTGGCTAACTGCCGACTAATATCAACTGCCTAGTAGTTCTACTGAACTCTAATAGAACTCTAAAGAACTCCTATGAACTTCCCAACTCTTATTAATATAGGAGGGAGAGTCCATTATCTGAGGAATCGGTGTGTTTCCCTATAACACTGATGCTGCTAGCTGTGGCAAGGATAGTGGTGTGGATGACGCAGATTGAAGGAATCTTATGATATGAACGTTATTCTCGTCAGGATTTGGCTAAATTAATTCGGTATCAGCTCAAGACGAAGATAAAAACTGACAGAAAGCATTTGTTATCGACAGATTTCAACAAAATAAGAGTTAAAGTGGCGAGCTTCGTTTGAGTGAAAGGGGCCAGAATTGGTTTTCTTTTTAAAGTCCCGTTGATTTAACGGCGATGTGCGTTGTGGTTCAGATGTGCGTTGTGATGCAGTGGATATCGACTCGGAACGTCAAATCGGATTGGCGAGTTCGAATTCCATTTAAATTCCTTACATTCGCTTACACACAAATACATTGAGGAAGGTATTAATCCGTCTCTTCTCTCCAGTTATGGGTTAAATAATAGGACAGATTGGGTTCTATAGCCTTGGTTGGCAACCAGTCTACCGCAGAAAGCAATGACAACCTACTGTGGGATAATCTTCTGTCCAGTCAGTCATGTCTTTTTCGAGACATGATCGCCCAAAGCGTGTATCACGTATGATACTTAACTGACTGACTGAATATAATAGTTGGAAACATAATTAAGGCTTCTACTGGGTATAAAGTGGGGGATAAGTTTTATATTGTTATGAAGTAATAAACTGATCCCCCAATTACTACTTAATAATAAAATACATCTCTTCTCCCTCTTGCTATGAGTCAAATATAAGGACAGATTGGGTTATATAGTCTGGGTCGGCAACCAGTCCACCGCAGAAAGCAATGGTAACCTACTGCGGGATAATCTTCTGCCCAGTCAGTCATGTCTCTTTCGAGATATGATCGCCCAAGGCGTGTATCACGTATGGCACTTAACTGACTGACTGAATATAATAGTTGGACACATAATTAAAACTTCTACTGGGCATAAAGTGGGGGATCTTGGGCAATTTTTCTTGTTTATCATTAATGTTGAGATCGATTCTCACTAGAATCTTCTGCCCAGTCAGTCATGTCTCTTTCGAGACATGATCGCCCAAAGCGTGTTTCACGTATGGCACTTAACTGACTGGTATGAAACTCATTGCTGCCATCAGTTCTTGCAGACAACCGTCATAAAATCTCATTGGGGACTTCGTGTAAGCGCTGAGAATATCAGTGTGAAGTTTGGTGGTTGATGAGATAATTACTGTCACCAAAACTTAAAATCACATCTTTTTCTAATTTTTGTGCAGATAGTTTTAAAGATCGTCTGAACAATATACAGAAATTGCTGCAGGTTTTTGCTGAAAAATTGACTTCAAAATTTTACTATTTCAAGAATAAATTTAAATAAAGTTGATATCTTTTGTATTAGTTACATTGAATGCTAAAAATATTCAAACCGGAAGTCTAATTATGAATCACTACAAGCAAAATATGCCTTTTTTTTTACTGTATTTGATAAGTAAAAACCATGTAAAAATATTGTAAAAATTACAAAAAAGGCTACTCAATAAGTAATATTTGTTTGATCATTTGCCAGATCATAATTATAAAATAGATAAAAATGTATATAGAACAATTGATGGGCAAAAATTATGTTTTAAATTTGCATTGTTTATTGAATTCAGTGTATAATATATTAGCAGTACAGCCCGGCGGTGGCTCGGGTGTAATTAAAGCTTTAAAACTAATCCATGGTCCTAGAGCTCAGACTCAGCCTAAAGAATATTTGTGTGAAATTTGGTGAGAATTGGATAAAAATTGTGGATTTGTATAAAGGACATACAGATAGATAAACAGACACACACACACAAACATCTTGACTTTTATATATATATATATATATATATATATATATATATATATATATATATATAATCGATTTTCTGCACTATTGTAAGAACTGCAACCTTGAAACTTCTTATATCGTTTCTTATGTCTTTGTCTATGAGTGTATCAAATTTGATTAAAATCGGACCACTCCTTCTATAACCTGATTTTTTCGATTATTGATTTTCGATATTTATCGGGGGTACCTCAACACAAAACCTAGCTAAGAACACTCGCAGACGCTTATAGTACAACTGTGTAAATTTTCAAGAAAATCGGTTCAGCCGTTTCGGAGTCTATAGGTAACGGACACACACACGCGCATGCGCGCGCGCGCACACACACAGACAAAGTTCTATTGTTCAGTATAATTTTCCTTTAATATAAATGAAGGTCTTATTTGATGGCACAATGATCTAGTAATAATGTGCTTGTGTATTGTAGCTTGTCTATATACAATTTGTAAATCTTTAGAGACTTATAAATTATATAAGGTTGCGTAATTAGGCTTTCACTGATCATTGGAATAAAATTGTAGTGCTACGATTTTGAACCTAAACTTAATCTTAAAAGTTGTTTCTTCAAAAACGGTAACGAGTTGAAAAAAATATTTTATCTCATTTATCATGCCAAACCCCAACTTTCAAATTGAGTGCAATACGATGGTTTCAAAATCGATCTACCCTACCGTATATAAACGTGTATAAGCAGGCTTCATGTATAATGCGCCATCTTCTGAAATCTTTCGCTTAGTTTTAAACCCTCTAAAATGATTTTACTGTGTATAGTGCAACCTCTTATTTTTGCGTAAAAACTGGTCATAAAAATCTCAGTATACTTGAGTATATACGCCATATATTTATCTTTCCTTCTCCCAGTTATGGGTTAAATAGTAGGACAGATTGGAATCCATGGGCTTGTTTGGCAACCAGTCTACCACAGAAAGTAATAGCAACCTACAGCGGGAAAAATCATGCCCAGTCAGTCATGTCTCTTTCAAGACATGATCGCCCAAGTGTGTATCCCGTATGTCACTTAATTAACTTTTGTTTTCGCTTATGCCTGCCTTACCTGTACCGTTAAGTTTAGCCAAAGATACTATGAGAATGTAGGCTCAGCCGGTGGGTTATTGTTATCGAAAATACATGAATTTAAACCTTCTAGAAAAAATGGCTGTGAATGCTGGACAATATCAACAAAGATGAAGGAAAAACTCGAAGCAACTGAAATGTGGTTCTACAGGAGGATGCCGCGGATATCATGGGTCGAGCATGTGAGCAATGATGAGGTTTTGGAAATGATGGAATAGAAGGAAGAGGCAACTGAAGTTCCTGGGACATGCAGTGTAGAAAGAGGGCTTGGAGAACCTGATACTTACAGGCCAGATAGAGGGAAAAAGAGACAGGGGAATGCAACGGATAACATATTTGAACGACCTGATCAGGTGGATAACGGAACGAGGGCTGCATGGTGCAACAGGAGAAAGCTTGCTAAGAGCCACCATGAATAGGGAGATGTGGAAAGCCATGACCGCCTACGTTCTGAAGGGACAAGGGACATAGAAGAAGAAGAAGAAGAAGAAGAAGAAGAAGAAGAAGAAGAAGAAGTGCAACCGGTCACTGAAAATGCACGATTTTTAATCTCTTCAAAAAAAGTTACCTGTGTTTAGTGCTGTATCCTATTTTTTGCGTCTGAAAAAACTGATTATAAAAATTGTCACTATACTTCATTATATACGGTATATCTGACACCCTGGTCTGGCCGAGAGCTTTTCAACGTTTACCTCGGATATTTTCTTCATTTCTTTTCAGAAATAAAATAGAAGGCACCTTTATTCAGAAATAACCGTTGTCTTTTTTTTTAACTATTAAATATGTCTTTCTTCAGATTCAAGCCATTAATACCTATCGTCAAATCCGTAATAAGTGTAAAAATAAAAAGACAGACAAAAAACAGTAACAAACAAAAAACTACAAATTTTTACATACCGCCCATTAATTCCTCGCCTTCCCATTTTTTGTGGGTGGTCATTGATGGGTTAAGTGCAGAAATAAAGTTTTTATAATATAAACAATAGGATTTGAAATCTGTGAAATGCCATGGCGTGTTGGCAAAGATAGTTGAGTAGCTTTCTGTTGCCTTCTCCAATTCTGATTTGCCCTTCTCCTAAACTGGCTGACAGCCAAAGTTAGAGGTCACAGTATACTCTAATATCAAATTTATACCTATCGAAAAGAATAGATGGATTCATACGAGACGTTATTTTGAAGTATGTATGAAATATTTGATATGTATATATATGATATTTACGTGTGTATAGTGCAAACAGTTACCGAAAATGCGTGGTTTTTAACCTCTACAAAAAAAGTTACCAGTGTAGTAGGTGACCTACTATTTTTTCGTATAAAACTCGAAACAATAACAATTCGCAGACCAGGGTGTCATGGTATATAAGGTATATATGACATCCTAGTCTGGTTGACTGATTTTCAGCATTTGCCCCGGATATTTTTCTCCATTTCTTTCTTCAGAAAAGCGGCGTTTCTTTAAAAATATCTGTTATGTGTTTTGTTCTTAAACTATTAAATATGTTTTTTTTTTAGATTAAAGCCATTAAAGGGCATGACGGTAAACTGCATCCGGCAGCAAGGCCTCTAATTGGGAGGTTGTGAGAAGCATGGAACCACCTCTTAATTGCTGTTGTTCTAAGCTTAACCCTGACCCGAAGTGGTAGCACCTGTTAGGGTCCCAGCTATGAGCAAATAGTTAACCCCCAAACTGGATCCCAAACACTATGAAAGTATAAAAATACACTTTTATAGAGATTTATAAAAAAAAAAGTGAACTTAACAATAGTTTAGAATACTCCGTTAAAAAAAAGGGTAGGCAGAAATAAACAGAAATCACATAAACGTAACATTATTTGGTTTAACCCACCCTTCAGTAGTAACGTCCAAACGAACATTAATAAATTATTCCTTAATTTAATTCACAAACATTTCTACCATTCACCCACACACACACACACACACACACACAAAAATCTTCAACAAAAACAATGTTAATAGTTGTGATAAAAACAGAGATAAATATATTTCATAACATAATGCCATGATATCAAATAAATAATTGGTCCACATCCATCACCCAACAAATAGCAAAAATGACCCTTCTAAAAATAATCGCAACTGCCGAAAAAAATAAAACCTGCCCATTGAAGGGCCAATGTGTGTCCAAAAATATTGTTTATAGAACTCGAATTTATTCGGATGATAATGATGTTAAATTATACTTCGGAAGTATTTCTAATGGGTGGAAGATAAAATTTAGCAACCACATGTGTCTTTAAACAACAGTAAATACAGCAAAAGTACTGCTTTATCCATACATTATTGGAAATTAAAAATGCAACGACAAGAAACCAATTATTACCAGGAAAATCGTAGCTAAATCCAAAACTTACAATGGAAAAAGAGATAAATGTAATCCATGCCTTTTAGAAAAAAAATTGTCATTTAAAACCATATCAATAATCCTAACTTACTTAATAAAAAATGTGAATTAATGACTACATACTGTCACAGAAAAAATACTTAAATTCTTAGACCCAAATTGATATAGAGTTATTTATACGTTTGTCTTTCTTTCTTTCTTTCTTTCTTTCTTTCTTTCTTTCTTTCTTTCTTTCTTTCTTTCACAATATTACTTTTAACAATTATGAATTAAACTCCTTTTATTTTTGCTCCCTACATTTTTTAATTTTAAATTCTCAATTCTAACTTTTGCTTCTTAATTTTTCTCTTAATTGTGATAGATACCGACTTGGCAGACCGCCTGCAGTCTCTCTCCCACCGGCGAGACGTGGCTTCCCTGTGTCTCTTCTATAAATGCTTTCACGGCTTCTGCTCCGATGAACTTAGATCACTGGTGCCCCCTAAATACGAATTTGCACGAGATACTAGGTTAGCAACTAGATCCCACCCTTTTACAGTGAAACCGGTAAAATGCAGCCGTAACTTCTACTCCAACAGTTTCTTGTGCGCAAGTGAATGCAGTGTGCTCGACTGGAATTGGAACTCGGCTCACCGATTCCCCCCACCCCCAAGCCGACATCCACCGCACCACAACGCACATCCGTGAACGCTAACAGCATATATATATATATATATATATATATATATATATATATATATACGGTGCGATGAATAAAGTGTTTAAATTACGCTAAAATGAAAATAAAACTGACATCTCATTTTAACAGATACATTTACCAAAATTGCCCCAAAATTCTTGAAATATTAACAAGTAAATTTCTTCAATAAAATCGCTATTGTCTTCAACGACGGCCTCTACACGATTTCGAGATCTGTTGCAACTCTTCTGTGGCGGTCATGCACTTTAACACACATTGTGTCCCGAATATAAAACACTTTCACGTGCTTAACAAAAATTAAATAAAATGCTTAATCGATGTATCTTGTCAGCCGTCTTTAAGGAAGCGTGTATTAAAGACAGAAGGTAGTTGAGGAGAGTGACAAAAAAGAACTACAAATAAACTACAAGAAAACTGAATGCATAGTCATCAGCAAAAAGAGCAACCCAAAATGCCAAATACAAGTAGGGGATACTAGAATCAAGCAAGTACAAAAATTTAAATACCTAAGAAGTGTTCTAACAGGAGATGGAAAGTGCGACACGAAGGCGGATTGGCATGGCGACGGACGCGTTCCAGAAGCTGAGTAAAATACTAAGAAACAGGAAAATTTCACTAGAAACAAAGAAGAGGGTGCAAGATTGATATGTCATGTCAGTTCTTTAATACGGCAGTTAATGCTGGACAATATCATCGAATATGAGGAAAAAACTTGAAGCAGTGGTTATACAGAAGGATTCTGTGAATATCATGGACCGAGCATGTGAGCAATGATGAGGTTTTGGAAAGAATAGCAACGAAAAGAAAATTAATAGTGAGCACCAGGAAGAGATAAATGAAGTTCCTGGGACATGCAATGGTGAAGGAGGGCTTAGAGAACCTGATACTGACAGGCCAGATAGAAGGAAAAAGAGACAGAGGAAGGCAGCGGATAACATATATGAAGTGCCTGAGCACTTCATATATGTTATCGGGTGACGGAACGGGGTTTGCCTGGTGCAACAGGAGAAGACATACTAAGAGCCACCAGGGATAGGGAGACGTGGAGAACCATGATCGCCTACGTCCTGGAAAGACATAGCACATAGAAGAAGAAGTATTAAAGGCGGATTGGATTGTTATCCAAATACACACACACACACACACACACACACACACACACACACACACACACACACACACACACACACAACCTTCTCGAGCTGGTTTAGTTTTTTACGAACTCATTCTTGACTAGGGCCATTTGAATTCTGATTTTACATTCATGAATTCTCTCTTTTTATGTAATTGTTTTGGCATGAAAATAAAGGAAGGGATTCAAAAACGTCCGATTCTGTTTTATCAAAGATGAATTTGATCGTTCGCGTCGACACACGTGGCTTTCATTGGATGAAGAAGGATGTTTTAAAACGGGGTTCCTCTCAGGAAATTCAACGAAATGCCTGGACTTGATTTCCGAATTGACAAGTACTCCACCCGGACGTTTTCTTTTATGTTTGCTTTCTAAACAAGATTGTCATTTGGAAAACAAAATCTGCTCACGAAGATTACACGTTTCTTTGCTGCTGGTATTGATTCATACACTTACATTAAATGCTCGACATTTAAAACTATCCCATTAAAATGGCTGCCTTTCGCCAGCCTACGCTAGAATTGTTTACGTAGCTAAAAGCTACCTTTTTAAAAATGCATTCATATTATCACAATTGGTTGAATATATTCAAGTAATTCAAGCATTCTGTTCTAACACAAAATACGTCCCATAAGATATTTCAGTTTTCGATATTTTATTTTTTAATTTATTTTTATACATTGTTAGCAGCACAACCTGGTATTGCCCGGATTTTTATTTTTAAAAAATTATATATCCATACATTATTGGAAATTAAAAAAGCAACGACAAGAAACCAATTATTACCTGGAAAATTGTAACTAAATCCAAAACTTACAATGGAAAAAGAGATAAATGTAATCCATGCCTTTTAGAAAAAACTTTTCATTTAAAACCATATCAATAATCCTAACTTACTTAATAAAAAATGTGAATTAATGACGACATACTGTCACAGAAAAAATACTTAAATTCTTAGACCCTGACGAGTGATAACATCATAATGGTGTCCTTAACATGAAAAACAACACAAGCAGAGAAGCCAAAAATATAGCCGCTAAACAAAACTTGACAACAGAATCAACCAACAACCGAAAACTGAAGCATTCATTAAACTAAAAAACTATGAATATAAATTCCTAAATAAACCAATATGCAGACTAATAAACCACACAAAGACCATCACTGGAAGATAAACTAAGCAAATAGTAGATGAAATCCTCAAAGACAGATCTATACAAAAAACAATCAACAAACAATCAACTATATTACCAGCAAAGAGGAATCCTCATTCATACAGTTAGACATACACGATTTCAACCCATTCATCAAGGAACAAACACTAGATAATGCATTAAACTTAGTAAAACAATATATAGACATTTCAGAAGATTTAAACATTATCAATCATTGCAGAAAGTCAGCCATAATAACAAAATATGCCCCCCTTAAAAAACCGCAACACTACTAACAAGAATAGCAATAATGAATACAACTTTGACGTAACAATGAGAAACTGTGATGGCGCAGAAATATACCAAATTATAGTCATTTACATCTTCACAAAACTACCAAAATTAGTTAACAAAAACAGATATTCGGAGACGACGAGGTCATAATTCTAAAAACCTGTAAAGGTAAAACTGCGGAAATATAAGAAAAAAAATTATAAAAATCTTCAACACTCTAGGATTTACAATAGACATAAAAACAAATGTAAAAATAGCAAATATCACCGGACGCTTGCTTGATCTAATTCAATCCTTCCTATCTAACCGCATAATTAAAGTCGTTTTGAATGGGCAAGCCTCCACATCCTATTGTAGGAACGCTGGAGTCCCCCAAGGCTCTATCTTAGGCCCGACAGTCTACCTCTCCCAGACGAAGTTTCATGAGGACAGCGTATGATGTTTGTTACTCGTCAGGGCTGTTTGCCGTTAGATCCCGTTTTTTTCTTGTTTATATAGAACATGAGGAATATTTTAGAGGAATATTCTTGCTTGTGATTGACTTGATTTTTTTTTTCTCTTTCTTTATGATTGGTTGATTTTTCTCTTTCTTTATGATTGGTTGATTTTTCTCTTTCTTTATGATTGGTTGATTTTTCTCTTTCTTTATGATCGGTTGATTTTTCTCTTTCTTTATGATTGGTTGATTTTTCTCTTTCTTTATGATTGGTTGATTTTTCTCTTTCTTTATGATTGGTTGATTTTTCTCTTTCTTTATGATTGGTTGATTTTTCTCTTTCTTTATGATTGGTTGATTTTTCTCTTTCTTTATGATTGGTTGATTTTTCTTTTTCTTTATTTTTATTGTTTAGTTGGTTTACTTTTATTTTTAGTCTATGCGTGAACGGGTGTTTGTTTTATTGGTTTGACTTTTTGACTAATGTGTTGGTATGTTTTGTTGCGTAACGGTTTATTTTTGGGGGTCATGATCGGGTATTAGTGTGTTTGTGAGCTTTACGCGTATTTTTTTATATTATTTTATTTTATTTGTTTTTTTCATTTAGTGGGTTTATTATTTTCTGTTTTTGTCGTGACTAAATGTTTGTATGTAATTTTTTTTTTCGTATTTATATTATTTATATACTTTGTTGTTTTATTATTTTCTGTTTATTATCGTTGGTTTTGTATCTGTATTTATAGTTCTAATTTTTTTCAATTTTTAATTTTACTTATATTGTCTGTAAGCTTCTTTTTTGTTTGATTTTTTTGTTATTGTTGTTATATATATATATATATATATATATATATATATATATATATATATATCAACGGAATTTAAATTTCAAAATTTATATATATATATATATATATATATATATATATATATATATATATATTCAAAATAATAACTAAATAGACTCTGCAAGTATTTAAGTTTTAAATTTATACTAAGATAAACCTTAAGAAAAACCATTAACAAACAGAACCTAATTCCGTTACAATCCGGTGCACTAAGGCGTTGGATAAGAGGGGTGTAAAAAAAAGAAATCCGCGGAATAAGGACAAGACATACGATACTCCGCAATAAAGAAAAAAGAACCCCAAACGGAACCAACCACAAAAAAAAGAAAGAAAAAGTGCTCGATACAAAGTACAAACGAAATGCAAAAGTAGAGCAAAGACACACAAAGAATCTCAAGCTAGCCAAAACCTACCGCGGTTTCACACTACGGCTCGTCAGGGCCCTGACGAGCCGTAGTGTGAAACCGCGGTAGGTTTTGGCTAGCTTGAGATTCTTTGTATATATATATATATATATATAAATTCTGAAATTTACATTCCGTTGAATAGCTACTTCAGCGAGAACATTCTCGCTTCATCAGCAACGATCAAAAGCCAAAATTTATTAATTCAAATATGGTACAAAAATTCACATACCGGAAGGAGCCCAAAAACATATGCATCGACAGGAAGTTAAAAAAAAAGTGGGTAGGCGAGGGTTAAGAAAGAAAAAGAATTAAAATATGTCGTCCAGACAGAAAAAAAGGGGAAGAGACAGAAATTTATGACTCGATATTAGAAGAAGACTTTTAAATTGCGTCTGTATTAAAGGGATGTGCGTTATGGTGCTGTGGATATCGGCCTGGATCGAGAAATCGGAGAGACGATCTAATTACAGTTAAATTCCCCGCGCAAATACCCTTGAGAAGGGTATTAATCCGTCTCTTCCCTCCAGTTATGGGTTAAATAACAGGATAGATTGGGTTCTTTAGCCTTGATTGGCAATCAGTCTACCGCAGAAAGTAATAGCAACCTATTGCGGGATTATCTTCTGTCGAGTCAATCATGTCTCTTTCGAGACATGATTGCCCAAGCGTACATAACGTATGGCACTTAACTGACTGACTGTATTAATGAATCAAAAATCAAAATATAAGCGTGTCACAGGAATAAAAGTAGAGTGGGGGGAAGGAAAAAGAAAGGACAAATGGGGTAGACGGGGGAAAGTTACGAAGAAATACGACATTAAAAAATATTCATGAGCCGAGATGACAGGGCTTCAGATGGTGGAAGGAAAGGAAAAGTTATATATATTTTAAAAAAGACAAGGAAACAGGTTGATATATATATATATATATATATATATATATATATATATGTTAAATTATTTTAAAAATTGGAAAAAAATTGTTTTAAAATAATAATAACAATTATATGGTTAGACTATTGTAGAGGGTTTAAAATCGACTAACAGAAGTAAAATAAAATTGGGATAATATTATAATCGGTCTTAATTGAGAAATGAGCAAATAATATATAGATAGATATAAGTATACATATACACACACATACACACACATATTCATATCCACAAACACATACATATCCACACACACACACACACACACACACACACACATACACATACATATATATATATATATATATATATATATATATATATATATACTGTGTGTATTTTGGCAGTACTTTTTCATTAATACATTATATTCGTTGAATAATATAGACAAGTTTTGTCTATTTATTTTGTGTAGGATCCTTTCGTATAGTCTGATAAGCTTGATGGTGCTTTCGTTAAAAGACGACAGGAAATCACAGTAATTGTTGATTTTTTTTATCAGGTCTGAGCTTTCGGCTTACATAAGCCATTATCAAAGAATGAATATTAACATATAGTGAATATAGAACATTTAAGTTAAAAATGGACTTGTCTTTTTGATTTAATTCTCTTTGTTTAATTCCACTTTGTTAAGTGTTTTGTTTTTATCATTTTATCATAATTTCCAAAGTTCTCAAAAAGGTTAAAAATATTTTTATTTGAAAAAAATCCCTTTGATACTTCCTCTTAGTAATAGCACAAAGATTTTGACAATAAAATTTTGTTTTTATTATATTTTGTGAATTTTTCCATCATGTATCCTCTTTCTTAGCAAATTTTGGGAGGTAGCTTATATATATATATATATATATATATATATATATATATATATATGTTTTTTAATTTTTTAATATCTTTTGATTTTTTAATTTTTTGAATTATTATTAATTTTAGGTTTCTAGATTTTAATTTTTTTTATTAGCACGTTATTATTACTACAAATACAATCATATAATACTACTATTATTATTACGTTTAACATTAAATAGAAAAAGTAACAATTAATTTTTCGGTCGTAACCCTTATTTTTTAAATTTTAAATTTCAATATTATGCATCTACAAGTTGGGTCAAAATTCATTTTATCATTAACGAAAATTTTTTGTGAATCTAGGTCAAAGACGCTGCATGAAGCTAACATCTAATCCGTTAAGTTAAATTCCCCTTTCCCCTTACTCTTTCCTTCTCTTTTTCTTTCTCTTTTCTCTTCTTTTTATGATTTATTTCTTTCTTTTATTATTTTTCTATTTCACTTGACTTCGTCTGGATAAATTTGAAACATTCATTGTTCTATGAATTTGGTCTGACGAGCGGCTGGAGCCGCGAAATATATCATTACTAATAGATTTGTAAAAATACATAACTTTTGTTTCCTGATATATATGTATATAACATTTTCGATATAAAATTTCCCATGTCATATTTTTATTATGACTCCATCTTCAAGCAATATTTTTTGGGTTGACTAACGGAAATTTTTGTTTTCAAAACTGATGGGATTTTTTACGTACAAGGTATAAATAGCTTCTGGTTAGGTTCTCAAATTATCGGGTCGTATATTTATTTTTAACGCGTCCGTGCTAAAAGGGTGTCAATTTCTTCTTTTATATACTGGTACTACAATTTATTTTTATTTTTATTTGTACCCACCTTACTGCTTTAGTTTTTTATTTTGTTTTTTACTCTTTTTAAAAACTGTTTCTACTTGCATAAAGCCATACTATAAAAAATTATATATATATATATATATATATATATATATATATATATATACTAGCCTTATAGCCCGTCGTTGCCAGTGCAACTCAGAACATTTTAGTAGTAGGAGAAGATGCCATTTTTTTTTTTTTTTTTTACATATTTTGTTTTTGTTTGAAAAAACACTTTTTTTTTTAAAAAGATATTTCTTTTTTTCAAAATTTCGGGGAAAATATCAACATTTTTTGTTGACCAAATGCATTTTTAAAACGTCGGAATAAAAAATAAGTCATAAAGGCTCAGTTTTTTTTTTTTTAATAAAAATATTTTAGTCGCGTTTGACACGTGTGATTTGATTTCTGTGACGTAGTTCAGCAACCATCTTAGATATTAGATGTTTTACAGAGCAAATGTAAACAATCGGCTCCATTGTCCAAAAATTGCGAAAGGGAAAATTGCTGATTTTAAAATCAAAAAGTATATGTCGACCTGGATTCCCTGTAGATATGTGTCCTTAGAAAGTTTGAATGGCGTAGCTTCAAAAAATGTAGGCGTGCATAGGGAACACTCACACACAGATTCACAGATTGCCTTTTATATATATAGATTTTAATTCGTTATTTTATCGATTTTTGTCATGTATATTCATATTCATATTTCTTTATTTTTTCTAAATTTTAATTATTATCTAGTGTGAAACTTAAACACTGTCTACAGAACACAGACTCTTCTTTCCTAAAGTTTAGTAAACCTTTATTTTTCCTGTAAGCACAAAGGGCATATGTCGTTTAAAGACTTACATGTTCATGGTTTTTATTTAATTTTTTTTTTTTTACCGTGGGGGTTTTATTAGTTTTCTTTAAGTGCCAGAAATACCTGGTGTGGTTTCTGCAATGGTTATTCTTAAAGGAATAAAGGTGCTGGCTCCACTCTAGATTAAATTTATTCTTTACGCTACCAATGTAAAATTCTTTAATATATGGATTGTCTATCGATGAGATAGTGCATTGGTAAATTAAGGACTCAGTAAGGCATTTATTATTTAATGGATAGTTTTTCCGGAAGTCTACAATTACAAATTCTTTCCTTATTCTTTATTTTTATTTTATTTTTTAATCATTTTTTTATTCCTGGGTTGAATGTTTGTTTAGTATTTTTTATTATTATACCAGGGAGATGCCACCATTAGATATATCGAAGTATGCAGGTTCGAATCCTGCCGGAAGATGGCTATTTTCCAAACAAAATTTCTCGAACGTCTAGGCCGGTGGATAATTTAAAATGTACTGTTTGATTATAGAAAAAAAAATAGAATATCCACTCAAAAACGAGTATCAATTCAAAATAATGTTCAAAACAAATAAATGATATATATATATATATATATATATATATATTATTAATTATTACGTTAGAACATGTGAAAAATTACAAACTACTACAAAATTGTACAACTACCTGATTAGACATTGTTCTATTAATATCGAAACAAAATATACAATTTTGTAGTAGCTTGTAGTTTTTCACATGATCTAATGTAATAATTAATAATATTCATTGGCCTATTTTTATATTGAACACAGTTTTAAATTAATGTTTGAACGTTGGAATTATTGTCTTCGTTTATATATATATATACAATTGGAGTAGATAGCTCTATCTATCGCCCGGTTCACATTCCACCCACGTCTATTGAACAGGTTAAGAGGCTCATCCCTTGTTCCCTGTTTAGGATGTGGTTTCCGGCTTTCTCTTTTCCAATCTTTTCACTATTACGTAGCCCCCTGCACATCAGTGGCTTTATCGCATTGCTCGGGGGTGATACGATTAATATATATATATATATATATATATATATATGCATATTACGAAATTATACCAGATCTAATAGTGGCGTCTCCCGGTGTATGGAAGTATGCAGGTTCGAATCTTGTAGGAAGATAGACATTTTCCAAACAAGATTTCTCGAACGTCTAGGCCGGTGGATAATTTAAAATGTACTGTTTGATTATAGAATAACAGACTATCCACTCAAATACGAGTATCTATTAAAAACAATTTAAAAAAAAAGTTAAATAAATATGTCGGTTAATCCCAATTTCGTAGATTTACGTATAATTTCGTAATATTGCCTTCGTTTGATAACATTAGGCTACGATCCCGAGATAGATGTTCTCATAGAAATCACCGAAATATATATTTAAAATGATTAATTCAAACTTTGGTTACCATGATATGTGGCTGAGAGGTAAAACCCAGCAGATCTAATAGTGCCATCTCCCCGGTGGAAGTATGCAGGTTCGAATCTTGCAGGAAGATAGATATTTTCCAAACAAGATTTCTTGAACATCTAGGCCGGTGAATAATTAAATGTATAGTTTAATCATAGAAAAAGAAAATAACAAAAACAAAACCGACTATCCAGTCAAATACGAGTATCTATTTAAAATAATGTTAAAAACAAATAACTTTAAATATATAAGTGCAATACTACCACAGAAGCGCGATACATAGAGTTTTTGAAAAATGTTCTTGCAGTTTTTATTTAAGTTTTAATTTAATAGAAACATTTCTAAGCATGGCTTAGATGTGGCACAATTTCGAAAGTAATGTGCACCCAGTGAGGATCAAACTCGCTACTCAAATAGAATGATTATAACCCGAAAAACTTGCTGACCATTACACAACGCCTAGGTGCCCTAATATCAAGTTAATAGATTAGATTTAATATTTCCAATAAGCAAAAACACTTTGCTGTCTTTCAAAACTTATCTAAATTGACTGGAAGTAATTGTTGTTTCAAAATCGCTAAACATCATTTTAGTCATATGTCATCACAATCATCTTTATAAAAAAAATTTCAAAAATTTCTGAAATTTTATTTGCAGTTTTAACACAGAGGTAGGTATTTATTTAAGACGTTGACAGTTTGACCGTTGGACCGGCAGACGGAAGTTTATCTAATGTTTTCTCCGGTCGATATATTTGTAAAAAGTACTTGAAGAATATAACGTGAACGCCTTTAAATATATTTTTAATTACCAAGTAATGTTAAATATTTAAGTAAATATTCTCCATAATCTAATGTTTTATTATATTTTCGGTACTTTGACTTTACATTTACTATAGTTATCGTTCTTTTTTTCTGATAATGTCATGTATAGACGCCCATACTTACAAAAATCGACACGTTTATGTACATAATTTTTTTAATTCTTCATAAAATATTGGGTTCACTGAATTTTAGCAAGCTTTTTTCATTTATGATTAATAAATATAGTTTTTACATACTAAAAATATCATCTAACCGGTACAAATAATACAGAAATTTAAAAGATTTAAAATTTTATAAGTTATTCTAATTATTAATAAAATAAAAAGATAAAAAAAAAGAAAAACAATTATAGTAAAATTTCATTATTTATTGATTTTTTTTCTGAAGAAAATACTGCTAATAATCTTGACGTGGTGTGATGGTTAGCGATCTTGCCTAGCTTGAAATATTACAATTGATTAGTGAGTTCGATCCTTATTTGGTGCTCCATATTCGGCCTTGTGCCACCTCAAAGCGCAACTTAGAAAATCGCCATAATATAAAAGCAATTAAAAGATTTTCTAATTAAATAATCTCTTCGTTTTATTGCATTTTTTATTTTACGATTCAGAGCAGATTTTCGGTAACTGGTGGCGGGGGGTCCTGAATCACAAAAGAAAATTAAATTTTCCAAGGACTTCTACATATAACTAATATTAACATTATGCTGCATAAAAATTAATTTCTCGAAATTTCATAAAATTTATTAAGAAGTTTTTACCAAGATTTTCTGAAAAAGAAACATTTATATAATAATGTCATAAATTTGAGAATAAGTCCTGAAATTTTCTTAAAAATAAGACAATTAATTGATTTTTGCAAGAATTTCTAAGTCAATGTGTTTTTTATCGAAAAACAGAGGCTAAAATTGCTTGTACTAAATTTTTGTTCCTTAATCTGACACAAGAAAAACAAGATTTTAATCCAAATTTTGAACGTTCTGTAAAAGATCAAAAATATAATTTAATAATGAAAAATCGTTTCCTCTTAATAATAACATAAGGGATATTAACGATATAATTTTGTTTTATTAGGTTTGGAACATTTTTCATCATGGTATATTCTTTTTTTAGCGAATCTGTAGAAGTATCTCCTGCCTCTCTCTTTCTATATAAGACAGATACATAGATAAGAACAGACTAGGATAGATAGATAGATAGATAGATAGATAGATAGATAGATAGATAGATAGATAGATAGATAGATATGAATGAACTGAAGTAGTAAATAGATCCCAAGGCCGAATGCGCACGAAAATATATAAAGTATTTTCAGTTATAATCCGAGATTAAGAACAGTATGGTTAATATATATATATATATATATATATAAAGTGACGTAAATTAATAAATATACATATGAGGAGGATGTACATATGTATAGTATTATTATTCAAGTGTTAATAAAACAGTGTTAAATGTATGAACAGAACTCTATTTTATATATATATATATATATATATATATATATATATATATATATATTAAGAAACATACATATTATCCTATGTCTAATGCGCGACTCGGAGTTATGCAATCATCAGATGCATATTTCAAACTGACACTTTAATAGATTTGGATTTAAGTTCACTCGATTTTCATGGGAATTAAATCTTATTAGGTTAAGTAAGTGGATTTTTCATGGGAATTAAATATCATAAAATTAAGTTACTGCTTTTTTAATAATAAGATTAAAATTTAAATATTCTACGGTTATTTCTGCCTACCTTGTTTTTAACGGAGTAGGCAGAAATCACGTAAACGTAACACTATTTGTTAAACTCACCCTTCAGTCGTAATGTCGAAACTAATATTGGTAAACTATTCCTTAACTTAATTCACAAACATTTCTACCATTCACCCACACACACACACACACACATATATATATATATATATATATATATTTCACAACATAATGCTATCTTATCAAATAAATATTTAGCCCACATAAACAATATCTGTCACTCAACTAATAACAAAAATGACCCTTCAAAAAATAATTGCAACTGCCGAAAAAATAAAATCTGCACATTAAAAGGCCAATGTGGGCCCGAAAGTATACTTTATAGAGCTCGAATGCATTCGGATGATAATGATGCTAAATTTTATTTTGGAAGTACTTCTAACAGGTAGAAGATACGATTTAGCAACCAGTCAGTCAGTTAAGTGCCATACGTGATACACGCTTGGGCGATCATGTCTCGGAAGAGACATGACTGACTGGGCAGAAGATTATCCCGCAGTAGTTTGCCATTGCTTCCTGTAGACTAGTTGCAGACCAAGGCTATAAAACCCAATCTGTCCTGCTATTTAACCCATAACTGGAAGGAAGAGACGAATTAATACCTTTCCCAAGGGTATTTGCGCGTAAGTGAATACAATGGATTCAACTGGAATTCGAACTCGGCTCCCCGGCTTCTCGTTCCGAGCCGATATCCACTACGCACATCCCATTTAGCAACCACATGTTGTCTATTAACAACAGTAAATACAGCAAAATTACTGCTTTATCCATACATTATTGGAAATTTAAAAAAAACAAAAAACAAAAAAACAACAGCATGTACCCAATTATTACCTAGAATATCGTAGCTAAATCTAAACATTAGAATGGAAAAGGGAATAAATGTAATCCATGCCTTTTAGAAAAACTTTTCATTTTAAACCAAATCAATAATCCTAATTTACTTAATAAAAAATTGAATTAATAACTACATAATGTCATAGAAAAAATACTTAAACCCAAATTGATATAGATTCATTTATACGTTAGCCTTTCTTTCTTTTTTTCTTTCTTTCTTTCTTTTGCAATATTACTTTTAACAATTATGAATTAAACCCTTTTTATTTTTGCTCCTTACATTGTTTAATTTTTAATTCTTAATTCTAAATTTTACGTCTTAATTCTTCTTATCAATTTCATTTTATTTTATCTCATCATATTCGCATTTAAAATTTTAAAATTTAATTTTTCCTACATTTTTTATGTACATGTAATATTTGAATATTCAAATTTTTAAAACTCATGATTTACGCCCCTTTGATTTCTCCTCCATGCATTTTATTATTTATAATTCTTTATTTTACTTTTAAATTTAAATAACTCATTTCCAAATGAAAGTTTTACAAAATAGTTGTATTGAACACTTTTTAATACAACTGTGTACTGTTCTAATTTAATTATGACAAAAACTAATTTTATATATATATATATATATATATATATATATATATATATATATATATATATTAGTCATCTACATACAAGCCTGTTTCTCTGTATCACAGCTCATCAGTGAGGCTAGACACATCCACTTGCTTCTGGCTGGGATCGAAACTCGACCGATTTGGTGTCAGTCGGAGTCGCTACCCCTTAATCCATATATATATATATGGAGAGAGAGAGAGAGAGAGATGATAATAATAGAGATAGATAGGAGAATTGAGAGAATATATATATATATATATATATATATATATATATATACAGACGATATAAAGAATTTTACTGCATAATTTTCTATGATAGAAACAGATCATAGGTAGAACCCATTTAAAACCCGCTATTATCAACACATCTTATATTCTAATAATAAGGCTTACTGCAATACGACATTACATTCCATAAACTAGTGGCAATTAAAAAAAGCCAATAAAACCATTATCGTAAAACATATTGAAAAAAAAAACAAACAAACACAGAACTTGTAAATCTTTACATGAACCATGATTTCTATGTTTATAAGAAAAATTGCAAATTATTAAATTCCCAAAATTAAACACTACTAAACAAATGTAATGAAGAAACTTCTTTCTGTAAAATCGTTTTTTTTTTTAATCATATCACCCCAATGTGATAACGCCACTGATGCGCCCGGGGCTACGTAAGAATAAGATTGGAAAAAAGAAAACCGGAAACCACATCCTAAACAGGAAACAAGGGATGAGCCTCTTCACCTGTTCAATAAATGTGGGTGGAGTGTGAACCGGGTGATAGTTTAGTCTATCTACTCCAATTATATATCCTAAAGTATATATCCTAAAGTATACTTACTTTTTTCTAATATAATAACACTAGAGATCTTTTAATCTATAATCTACCCCCTATCATAAATATATTGATGTTCTGATAATTAATTTATTTTGTTTAACTGCTAGATCACTTAGTAAGTTGACTACATATGTTTGACTTACATTATAATTTTAACTTTCTCATCTTTATTATTTTTTCACCTCTTTAAGTGATAACAATTTAGAGAGAATCCTGTAACCCTTTCACGATTACACAGGACACTTTTGAAGACATGCTAAGATACATATGTATACATTCAAATGTTTCATTTCTGACACCGAAAGGGTCTGGGTTTTCATGTCATTTCAATTCTCTACCCCGATACACTGTAATCCAATTCCTTCTATCCATCACGACCAGGTTTTTTATTGATTAACTGAGACAAACACTCTGAATTCCACCCGCTCTTAATTATCTGGATATAGTAACAAGTGTGTTGTTTTTATGTTTCTATATATAATGATTCCTAACAGAAAAAATATTTCACAGCATGACGAGGTGCTAATAAGCAGGAACCGAAACAACAGCTCATGTGTTGCAATAAACTAGGTTTTTTATTATAGACTCTTATAATAAATATATTACTTTATATAATGTCATCCTAATTATCGAGTACTTTTAAAAAAGTACATCACTAGTTGGTAATAATTCATATATATATATATAAGAAAAAAGTTCGAGAAGCCGTGAAAGTTTTGTTTAAAGTGTAGATTTATTGTTATTATTATTTTATTATTATTATTAATACTTGCTTTTTGTATAATCTATAAGTGTTCATAAGGGTATATATATATATATATATATATATATATATATATATATATATATATATTAATCATATCACCCCGAGCAAGGCGGTAACGCTACTGATGTGCAGGGGGCTACGTAAGAGTGAAAAGATTGGAAAAGAGAAAATCGGAAACCACATTCTAAACAGGGAACAAGGGATGAGCATCTGCACCTGTTCAATAGACGTGGGTGGAGTGTGAACCGGGCGATAGTTTAGTCTATCTACTCCAATTGAGAAAAAAAAGGAATACCTACTGAGTCAGACAACTTATCTAGCTTTCATCTAAACTGATAGTTAGGGAAAGCTTTCCCTGACTGACGATCCGTTCAGGTGAAATTTAGGTAGGTTGTCTGGCTCAATAGGTATTCTTTATTTGTTCCGCTCAACCTAAGTGTTGAACGCCTTTTTGTTAGTTGATTGCTCGTGTCAGGGTTTGTTCTTTGGGCTACGTGCTGACTCGGTCTGAGCTCTTTTGACTGATGTTTATGTACTTAGTTCTTTCTTTTTTAAAACCATTTTTCCCTTGTTCGTAGATACGTGGAAGGTTTTTCGACACGACTCTTTTATATATATATATATATATATATATATATATATATATATATATATATACTAGCAGTATAGCCCGGCGTTGCTCGTGTGTAATGAAAGCTTTAAAACTAATCTATGGTTCTGGAGCTCAGACTCAGCCTAAATAATATTTGTGTGAAGTTTGGTGGGAATCAGATAAAAATTGTGGATTTGTATAAATGACATACAAACAGATAAACAGACACACACAAACATCTTGCTTTATATATATATATATATATATATATATATATATATATATATATATATATTATCGATTTTCTGCACTGTTGTAAGAACTGCAACGTTGAAACTTCTGAATATCGTTTCTTATGTCTTTGTCTATGAGTGTATCAAATTTCTATAACCTGATTTTTTCGATTATTGATTTTCGATATTTATCGGGGGTACCTCGACACCAAACCTAGCTAAGAACACTCGCAGACGCTTATAGTACAACTGTGTAAATTTTCAAGAAAATCAGTTCAGCCGTTTCGAAGTCTATAGGTAACGGTCACAGAGACACACATACACACACAGACAAAGTTCCATTTATAAATAAGTTTATATATATATATATATATCGCTAGAAACATATTCCGAAAAAACAAAAGAAATGATGTATTTCATACTATTTTTAGTATTTATTACCAAGTAGATAATTCTAAATGATAATAGAATGGTTCTTTGGTTAATACTGCACAATAACATGTGCATCAAATGAACTGTTCTGATGTCCAGTTTTTGTGCTCTCTTCCCCATGCTAGTCTCCTCTTCTTATTGGCTGGCCGAAGCAAAGGTTTCCTGGCTGCCTTGTAAAATTTTGCAAAGTAATAATAACAAAAGAATTATTCTATTTTCATTTAGAATTATCCATTTGGCGATAAATACTAAAAATAGTATGAAATACATCTTTTTTTAAAAACTTGGGTGGTCTAATAATTCAGATGTGTCTGCGGATGACTATTTACGCTCTCACACCCTGATTGAGCACTCTACAAGAATGGTAGACTTTGAAAAAACAGTTGCTACTCTAGCACCTACGCGTCGCTCGGTCAGTAATGAATTAGATCACTCTGGCTATTGGCGTATGAGACATCATACGCTAAAAATGTCTGCCTTCTTCTGCTGAGCACCCATAGTTCAGAGGTAGAATCGTCAACTGACGCTAATTCGGTCGGGTTTCAGTCCTGGGTTAAAAAGCAATTGGATATCTAACCGTACTGATGAGCTGTGATACAGCGAAACGCATCTGCCTGCGGATGACTATATATCCACCCTTTCTAAAAAGAGTGATGACGAGAAATGCTAAATGCAGGAAAGTATTTACTATTTTTTTTTTTTGAATAAATCGGCAATTTCTTTTTCTGGAATTAAACCCTGAGAAATTCAAAAGATTTAATAATAATTGTTGATTGGCTTTAGTTTGATTTTAATCAGATTTTATTGTTCTTGATTCTGGAAAATCTGAAACAAATTACTGACAATTCTGAATTTTTTCTGATCAAGTGTGTAAAATGTTTAATCCTGTATTTCACAGAAATGCGATTCTTCTTCTTCTTCTTCTTCTACTTCTTCTTCTTCTTCTTCTTCTTCTTCTTCTTCTTCTTCTTCTATGTGCCCTGTCCCTTCAGGACGTAGGCGATCATGGTTCTCCACGTCTCCCTATCCCTTGTGGCTCTTAGCATGTTTGCTCCTGTTACTCCTGGCAACCCCCGTTCCGTCATCCACCTGATCAGGCCCTGCAAATATGTTATCCGCTGCCTTCCTCTGTCTCTCTTTCCTTCTATCTGGCCAGTCAGTATCAGGTTCTCCAGGCTCTCCTTCCTCATTGCGTGTCTCAGGAACTTCAGTTGTCAGGAAATGCGATACGGTTTCGAAAATATGCCCATAAAATAAAATATGTATAAAAAATGTTTAGTGAGCAAAATATATTTTTCAGATTTGAATTAGAAACCAATGAGTCTTATTTTTAATATTCTTTGCGATGCAAATTTTTTTTTAACATGGGAAAAATTAATAATAAAGAAAATAAATGGAAAACAATATCTTCCGGCAGCTTGACATAGAATAAAATGAATTTCTTAAATATTTTTATATTGCTAATAAAAATGCCAAAAAAGTAAATGCAAAAGCAGACATTTTGGTGCATTTTAAAATGTCCTTGTTTGCTAAATCAATCAATTTGAGGCAGCGACTAGAAATGTCCATGACGCAATATCTTAGGCTTTTTTTAAAACAAAATAGAACAGCCATATCAGTTCATTTGTTAAATCGCTATCAAACCAAGATAGAGTTCAGGCAAAGAATAGATATCTTCATTAATGGATTTTTCAGACAATCTCCAGTTTCAAGGACCGGTGTCTTTGTCAGTATTCTATGTTCGACCGGCGTGGGTGGCGGTAGTAATTCTGTTTCCAGCTGTTTTTTCACTTGGTATCAGACATCAATAAACGAGGGTTTGACGGACACCTGTTCCTGCCAACTCTCGTTCTGCGCCATCCACGCTACCGCTGGGGTTAGTTCTAGCTGGTGCACAGGGGGCAATCCATGTTTATGAAGCTGCGTGCCAAGACACACGGACAAACAAAACTTTTGACTCACATGGGACGCACTTACTGATTTCTTCCGAGCTTTAAGTACAAACAGACAAATCCAAAGATACCGAGACACAGGTTAATAACACGTGTCTTTCCGTTGGCAAAGTGAAAGTCTTCGAGAATAAAAAAAAAAAAACGAAAAAAGAAGGGAAAAGAAAGAACTGAACCCAAACAAACAGGCAAGAAAAGGACGGTCAAGAAAGCCTGGGTGGCCGCTTTGCAATCGATTAGCGATAATTTTTTAAACATGAAATTCTTTACGAAAGGTGGTTGCATATTATAGCGTATTTTGGGTATATTTGTAGAATTCGTGCATCAGTGATTTTAAAGATGTCTGTGAGTTTCGCGCCGATGCGGAAAATGGGGCAGGAATATGGACATTAGAGGGTCAGTCAGTTGATGAGCACTCCCCTTTTCGTCTTTGAGGACAACACTGAATAACTACTGACGCTATATAGAATCGCAAATTACGAAACAAGGATTAAAACAAAATTGTTCTTCCAACCAGTCGTTGGCACGCTATAAAAGACAAATTACATTTCAAAATATCGCTTTGAACCGTTACGAGTTGGAGTCAAAAAGAGTTATTTTCAATTTGATTGTTTATTCCTAACGACTGAAAGAGATGGTCTAGTCAGTCAGTTTTCTAAAGATAAGATTAACTTTCTTTTCTGTGTCGTACTTGCTCAGGTCTTCTTATCTCACTTTTTTATTTGTTAATTCTTTTTAATGTCTGTCCTTTTAATGTTCGTTCCATTCCCTGTTCTGCCATCTATCTGCACACTCTCCTTAAATAAGTTATTCATTGTTTCCTTCAATTTATTTTAACTTCAATATGTTCTTTGAGTATCATATTTTCCACGTTCTGTTTCCTCATCATATGTCCGAGGAATCTAAGTATCTGATTGTAAGTACGTAGAAGTCCTTATACCGAAAAATTCAGGTTTTTTATTGAATGACCCTCGTAGAAGACCTTATACCGAAAAATTCACCTTATTTATTGAATGACCCTCGTAGAAGTCCTTATACCGAAAAATTCATCTTATTTATTGAATGACACTCGTAGAAGTCCTTATACCGAAAAATTCAGCTTTTTTATTGAATGACCCTCGTAGAAGACCTTATACCTAAAAATTCACCTTATTTATTGAATGACCCTCGTAGAAGTCCTTATACCGAAAAATTCACCTTATTTATTGAATGACCCTCGTAGAAGTCCTTATACCGATAAATTCACCTTATTTATTGAATGACCCTCGTAGAAGTCTTTATACCGAAAAATTCAGCTTTTTTATTGAATGACCCTCGTAGAAGACCTTATACCTAAAAATTCACCTTATTTATTGAATGGCCCTCGTAGAAGACCTTATACCTAAAAATTCAGCTTTTTTATTGAATGACCCTCGTAGAAGACCTTATACCTAAAAATTCACCTTATTTATTGAATGGCCCTCGTAGAAGACCTTATACCTAAAATTTCAGCTTTTTTATTGAATGACCCTCGTAGAAGACCTTATACCTAAAAATTCACCTTATTTATTGAATGGCCCTCGTAGAAGACCTTATACCTAAAAATTCAGCTTTTTTATTGAATGACACTCGTAGAAGACCTTATACCTAAAAATTCACCTTATTTATTGAATGGCCCTCGTAGAAGTCCGTATACCGAAAAATTCACCTTATTTATTGAATGACACTCGTAGACGTCCTTATACCGAAAAATTTACCTTCTTTATTGAATGACCCTCGTATAACTGATATTTTTCCGTCTTCCTTAAATCTTCCTCGTTTCTCACATGTTCCGTCAATGGTATTCTCAGCATCCGTCTGTAGAAAAACATCTCTTTTCTCTCAAGTCTACTCTTCATCCGTTAGAAAATCGTCTAATACTCACTCGCATAATATGAAGATGGTTGATATTACACAACAATTCAACATTTTCATCTTTGCTTCTCAAGAAATGTTCCTGTTTCTTAATACTTTGATCACCTTTGAAAGGAATATTTTGCTATTCCTATGTGCCATCGCATTTTCGACCTGTAAAAATATTTCAAATAATACGAAACACCTTTAAAAATCATGTCCCATCACACTCACAGAGAAACATCTATCTATCTATCTATCTATCTATCTATCTATCTATCTATCTATCTATCTATCTAATACTGTTCATATCTATCTATCTATCTATCTATCTATCTATCTATCTATCTATCTATCTATCTAATACTGTTCATATCTATCTATCTATCTATCTATCTATCTATCTATCTATCTATCTATCTATCTATCTATACTGTTCATCTATCTATCTATCTATCTATCTATCTATCTATCTATCTATCTATGTCATATTTTATTATTCAAATAATATTTTGACAGCAAAATCGATATCAACCATCCAATATTGGTAAAACTTTAAGGATTTATTTATGTGATAAATATACTATATGTATGAACAACCTATTATGTTTTTATTAGAAATATTCAAAATAATTTATTTGATAGTATCAAATTTTATATAACTCGGTGATTGTTCATATATATATATATATATATTGTTGTAACCCTAAAAGGTTACTGCGAGTGTAATCAACAAAATGGAGGTTGGGAATAATAGTATATCAACAAATACAAGACTCGCACGCTGCGTGGAGCAGATACACGGCTAGTGAACTGCCAGTCAGTAAAATCGCTCTGTAGTTACTACTGCCCCACTTAAGCGGATGCCTAAGGTGAATGCGACACAAGGTCAATTAAAGTGGGGATTCCGAGTTCTTAAGCGCAGCCAAAAATATCCCGTTGACTCTGCACAAAGCCGGGTCAGGACTACTGTTGATTTTCCGCAGACGAGGCTCTACTCTTCGGCGGAGTCCCGTCTGGGTTCTTCCTGCCCGTAGGCAGTAAGCAAGACAGAGAGCAACGACTGCTATTTAGTATAATTACACTACTCTTCCCTCCAACAGTGTCCACTTATTTAAGAGGATACCATTATTGTATACAGCTAGGTGTACAACATACATACATATAAGTGGAGGTACTTATATATATATATATATATATATATATATATATATATAAGGTACCTCCGCTTTTTCATAATAATTCGCGATACCTAAGTTTTAAAATTAATTTTCATAAAATAAAAATGTTTTCTTGAAGCTTTAATTTTAGCTTCAATTCAAAGTTAAATAATTAAATTTATTATTTCCACTAAGCAAAATACTCTGAAGTATTTAAAACAGAAATGATAAAATTGGAATCTAAAATTTTTAATTTAATTTTCATTTTTTCGGCCATTTTTAAGCGATCGACACTTTTTAAACAAAAGTTAATTCACGGTTTTAAAAATCTTGTAAAGATAATATATACATCTGTTAAATGTTATTTTTGGAAGTTTAGCAAATTTACAGTTAGATTAATCTGATTCATACAAATATTACTTGTTTATAAAATCAAATTTAGAATAAAAGTATTTCTTAATCACGGAGCGTTGATTTTTTGTGACTTTTAAAATAAGTGATTGATGTGTGATGACAGCCAGATGTAGAGATAAGCTAAGTATGTTTGACCAGAATTGATATAATTGTCCAAATGATTTTCTTGTAAGGGGAAGAAACCGTAAAATACATGACATTTTAATATAGCATTAAACTTATAATGTTATAAGTTGTAAAAAAATACTTTATATACAAAAAAAGTTTATAAATTATTGGTTTGGTGAGTTGTATTTGAACTTTTTAGTTTTCGATTAATAAATAAAGTCTTTACTTAATAACTCAATAATCTAACCTCGATAAGGGTTTGAAAAATTTTAAAAATATTTTGAAACTTTATAAATTATTATAATTAAAAAAAGAAAATAATTCCTGTAAAAATTCATTATTCATCAAATTTTTTTTTCAGACTATAATGTCCTTAATATATGAATATTTTTAAAAGCCATTAAAACTTTATCTAACTAAATAATGTCATAGTTTTATTACATCTTTTTATTTTACTATACGGAGCAGATTTTCGGAAAAACGGCCAATTGTTAAAAAAAAAAAAAAATGTCGATGATTTACATTCTTCAAGGAGTCCTGCGTTTAGATGATAAAAGAAAAGATTTTTACTTAAATTTCGAACCTGTTAGAAAGGATAATTGTTTTTTTAAATAATGCAAATTTACTTTAATGTTTCCTCTTAATAATAACAAACATTTTGACGGAAAAAGTTCGTTTTTATTAAGTTTGGAGCCTTCTTTTTTCGTACTATGCTGTTTTTCAGCGCATTAGTGGAGGCATCTAATATATATATATATATATATATATATATATATATATATATATATATTAAAAATCTTTACGAATTTTTTATTTTAAAAACGCGACCCTAATTATAAAAGAACATAATCCTTTCCGCTGAAAGTACTTCAAGAACTTACTAATATTAACTATAATTACACGTAAAAACATTATTATTACGTCACCAACCTTTACTGAATTTGTTCGTGAAAAATCTGTCGTATGTTAATATAAATCAAACGGCGTGTTCGCAAAAAGATTCTCAAATCATCAGAAGAAAAAAAACCCAACCTCCCAACCTCCCAACCTCCCAACCTCCCCAGATTGTTTTGGCCTCCTTTTTATTTCGGCTGGTTCAGCCTTTTATTGTCCCATTCCATTAATTTTTTACCCACCTCCCCACTCCCTTAGCGAGTGTGCTTCTTGATTTCGCCGTTTGGCGGAATATAGCGGCACACTCTTTTTTCTGGGATGGACGGGTCTTGCTGACATTGTTCATTATTTTAGTTCAAAATTTGTTGTATTTTCAGTTTGTTTTGTGGGTTCATCCCCTACTGCCATCATTTCATTCTTCATTAAATCTTTTAAATTATGCATTATATTGTATATAAACACATTTTTATTGTCATGGGTTTTTCCCCCGTCTTTAGGTGCCCCTCGTAAATATGTGGTATTATGGTGTATGAAGGATTGGGAGGTGATGGATGGGTTCTTTTGGTGATTGAGCAAATTGTAATGAGTGAATGGGTCGTGATAGTGTTTAGCTAGGTATAGGATAGTTAAGTGAATACGACCCTCTACCCCTCCCCTTTTTGACCATGTGCCACAATTTTGTATATTTATACAAAATAAATATTTAGAAGAAAAAAGCAACAAACATACTGTCCATTAAACACACACACACACACACACACACACACACACACACACACACACACACACACACAAACTATAATTATTTTACATTTACATACATAAAGCAATATTTTATATTTTTCAGTGAGGCTTAGAACCTGCTAATTTCTTGGAACTTCGAAGAAAAGGCATTATCTCTTCTTGAATTCGAAAACCCATAAATTATGCGAACATTTATTCAACAAGCGCGTACAATATAAGTAACCAATAAAAATCAAACAACACTGTTATGTAGCGTTACTAACTCACGAGAAGTGGTAAGCGCTCAACAGCCCCATGGGTAATAGCTGTAGCTGTTTGTATTCTTGATGGCTTCTTATGTAAATGAGTCACTTCATCTCCCTATTCCGAAGAGGTTTTATCCCCTTATTTTCCTTGGTGCTTATTTTGGGCGATTTGTCTTCTCACTATCTTCCCCCCTCTTCCTAAAAAGATTGTCCAGGTACAGGAGATCGTGATCATTTTCTTTTTTTTTTTCATAGGAATGTTCAAATCACAGTTGTCCATTTTTAGAGTCTATACTACTATTGATTTCCCTGTCTTGTGTTGACATGACAATTTCCCTTTCCTTACCTTCAGGTTCAGTGTATATTTCTCCATCGCTATCATGTTGCCATCTAACTTACTCTGCATGAGATAATATCCCATTGCCGTTTTTTATATGTTATCAGTGTGTTCTGTCCTCATTACATTATGAATATCGCCTCTTGTCGATTAGATTCACTATTCTTTTTATGCCACAGTTTTTCGTTAATGGCATAAGACATGGTCAATTGGGCTCTAATTTGTCTACGCATGAAGACAGACGAGCTTTTCGTTCTTTCAGCATGTGGTACTCACCTATTGCTTCGTAACAGTCTTGGAATAAATGTTTCCATTTTTCCATTCCGTTGTAGACATAACACATCACTCAATAAATCCCGGGCCTAACTAATAAAACAACAGCTTTTAGGAAAAAAAATCGAATTTATTCGTCAACATAGTCTTCTTCTAAGGAGATACACCGATTCCAACGTTTCTCTAACAATTCGATGCCTTTTTTTTTTTGTAGAACGATTTGTCTTTGGCCTCAAAATGTCTCAGTTTCCGATATCGCTTCTTCACTGGAGACAACTCTTTGGAGTATTCTTTTAAGGTTGCAAACCTCAAAAGAATGCTCAGCCAGAAGTCGTTGGGGGGGGGGCAGATCTGGAGAATAGGGTGGATGCGGAAGCAATTCCAAGTGCAATTCATGTAATTTTGTCATCGTTGCGATCGACTTATGACACGATGTGTTGTCTTGGTGAAAGATCTCTATTTTCTTCTTCATTTGTGGCCGTTTTTTGGCGATTTTGTTTCAAAGGCACCAGTAATGTTATATAATATTCGCTATTGATGGTTCTTCCTTTCTCAAGGTAATCGATGAACAAAATACCTTGCGCATACCAAAATACGTAGGCCAAAACTTTGCCTGCTGATATTTGCACCTTTGGGCACTTTGGACGGCTTTCACCTGCAGCTGTCCATTTAGCTGACTATCAATTTGACTCCGGAGTGAAGTGGTGGATTCATGTTACATCCATTATCATATTTATGCAAATACCTTTTCTTGTGCCGTTGAAACAGTTTCAAACAACGCACTTAACTGTCGATGATTTGCTGTTTTTGATCAACTGTGAGCAAAAGCGACACCAACTTTGAACACAAGCTTTCTCATTGACAAATGTTCGTGCAAAGTGCTGAATACACTGCCTTCTGATATGTTTAACTCCTCTGCTATCTCACGCAACTGCAATTTACGATTGGCCAATACGAGCTTGTGGATTTTTTTGGTGTTTTTCGGGACAACTGCCGATTTAGGGCAACCTGAGCGTTCAGCATCATTTGTGTCTGTACGACCACATTTAAAGTCAGCATATCACCTTTTAACCGTTGTTTCCGAGGGAGCAGAGTCCGAATAACACTTACCAGGTCATTGTTTTGTTTGAACAGTATTTTTCCCATCAGAAAGTAATGCTTTATCAACATACGAAATTCAGATTTTTCCATTGTTTTGAAAATTTGCAACAGTAGCTTCACTTAAATAACTGTATTTTGTAAACTAATAATCTGATTATGACCAAATTTTGTCATGTGGCGCTTGAAGGTTGGTAGTTCATAAAAATTATTTAAGCTTTTTTTTAATTAGCTGCGTCATCTATATGTCAGGCCCGGGACTTATTGAGTGATGTTTTAGTTTCAGTCCGTTTTTAACAGTTTGCACCACCGTCTCTGCTAATCCCCTTTGGTTCAACCATTGGCATAATTTCTCGTCACAGAACTCTGGTGCATTTTCGGAATTACATTTATTGAAAATATAATCTTTAACGCTTGTTTAACGGTCGAACTTCTTTTGTTGGAGATCTCTATTACTTCCAGCCAGACTAAATAAGCATCTACCACCATTAGTAATAACTGCACTCCATTAACATGAGCATAATCCATCTGTACTTTGTTCCAAGGTTAAGACTCTTTAGACCATGTATTTATTTTTGCTTGTCTGAATTTTCTTCTTTCAATGCGTGTTTTACATCCTTTTATGTATTCTTCTACATCTGTAGAATTGTCTGGCCATCATGACTCTAACCTTAACCTTTGCGTAAATATTATTCCGCAATGAACATCGTCATGTATGCTTTTTATAATTTTACTTCTTTGCGTTGCTGGCGGAACGACTACGTCTTTATTACAAATTGCACTCTTTTCAACAATTAATTTGTGTTTAATCTCTTTAAAACGCCCTTTTTTGCCCATAAACAGTTATTTCACTAGTTGTTTTATTTTTTTCTTGAACAATATAATATTCAATATGGGATCGTTCTTCTTATCTTCAGCAAGTTTGTCTATTTACAAAATATCAGCTTTGACCCACTATAAGAAAGTATCTTCGAAGTTTTCCTCGTTTCTGTCCCTTTCAGAAGTAATGAACCTCAATCTAGAAAAATCATTTACATGCGAAATGGTATTGCTTTTCACGTACTCAAAACAAAATCAAACGCCATTAGCAGTAAGGCTGTAGAAGTGAGAAGATCGTTGAATTGGTCATGTGCCATACATAACCGAGCTCCCTAAAACTTAGAATTTATTCGCTATCATCAGAAGCTTTTAAATTGGAATGTGTGGAAGAATAAAATTAAACCTTTTTGTATGTTTAAATAGAAATTTATTAATAGAAAAGAATAACATGAATTGGTAGAAATTAAATGTTCAATGAGAAACAGTATTAAGAAGTTAAGGGTATCAAGAGTTCGTAGTAGTCCTTACAAGAATGAGTTTATGCGTATGTATGTATGTATGTATGTATGTATGTATGTATGTATGTATGTACGGGTGTTAAATTTATATATGTACCGTTATTTAAATATTTGTTTCTAAGGCTTATTTATTTATTTAAAACATTTCTGTTCAGCTTTGTTTGCATAATAAAACCTAACACCCTCAAGCAAGTTGTTATTTTGTTTTCACTGAAATCGATAAATAAAGAATGAAACTCACATGATGGTTAACTATATGTAAATATATCCTGAAATTTTAGCCTATATCAGTTGATTTAGTTGTGGCCTCGTCACCAAGTTGCTGCGGTCCGTTGGGGCCAGAAATGAAGACAGAGTCGGAATATTGTTAAACAAATATATTACAAAGACAGTAGTACAAACATATAAAAATTAGCGTGACTGTTGGTCTGGCTGCCAGAGTTATCTGCTGGAATAGATTCCGCACTCACTGTCTCTTCTTTTACTCTGTTTATCAATAGCCTCTTACTCTTACTCCTACAAGGTAGAACTACTACTTATACAGGGTGTCCATAAAGTTCGTGTTAACTTTTTTAAAATTTATAACTTTATTTGTATTTGCGATAGAAATACTTTGTAAAAAGGATTAGAAAGAAGTAAATCTATATTTATAAAGGTTTTATTGAAATTTTATTTAAGTTTCCACATGTCCTCCATCATTAGCAATACAAAGGGTAATGCGATTTTGCAGTTCACAGAAAACATTTGCTAACAGATTTACAGTAATGCCTGAAATCACATTAGTTATTTAGCTTTCAAATCTTCTAATGAACTAGGTTTGGTTGCATAGTCAAATCTGGCAAACGTGGAGGCCAATAAAATGGCCCACCACTTCCGATCCATCTGTTAGGAAATTCCTGATTTAGAAATTGTCTAACACGCAAAACAAAGTGACAAGGATCTCCATCTTGATGATTTATAACACTTTTTATAGATTATTTCTATCACAAATACAAATAAAATTATAAACTTTTTAAAAAGTGCACACGAACTTTATGGACACCCTGTATATAGCTTGGAGGAGCTCATGTGTCATATGGGTCAGTCCCTAGAATTTGTCTAATTGGTATCATTACATGCAAAGCATTAAAGCCTCTAAGATACAAGAGTTTACATCGTGTGTAAGAATTATGAACAGAAATAAGCGGCTAGAGAAAAGAATAATTACGAGGATAGTAGACAGTGATTGACATTGGATTAAATTTTTGCAGATTAAAGGTGGATAAAAAAATAGAACCAGAAGGGAGTTCCACAAGCGAGAAGTTCGAAAACAGAAACTATCAGCATAGAACTTACGGTTGTATCTCGCTAGCGCAACTGTAAATTAGTGAGATCTTGACACCAGTCAATTACCGTAATTTCTGGCCTACAAGACGCTGCGGTTTGGAAGACGCACCCTGATCCCCGATATTATCTATATTATTCAATGAAACATGTTTGAATATTTGTCTAGAAGAGGTATTTTTAGTATTTATACTATTTATTTGAATTCCAGTTGAATTCCTTGCATTCACTTACGCACAAATACCCTTGGGAAAGGTATTAATCCATCTCGTCCATCCAGTTATGGGTTAAATAATAAGACAGATTGGGTTCTATAGCCTTGTCTGGCAACCAATCTACCGCAGAAAGCAATGGCAACCTACTGCGGGATAGTCTTCTACCCAGTCAGTCATGTATCTTTCGAGACATGATCGCCCGAAGCGTGTATCACGTATGGCACTCAACTGACTCATATTGTTCAGGCTGTTGTCCTCATCTTTCTTGTCATATTGATATATCCCAGAAAGGAATATCAGTGTAAAGATTAGTGGAAGAATGGTACGCGACAGTGGAACACGATTTAACGGATTTATTGTACTACTGTACAATTAACAATGACATACAGATAAGCAATCAACGAGAAAGAGCGGGATAAACTATTAAACAGAGAATGCCTTCGCCTAAGACATTTGCTCTATTTGCTTGTCACCGTCCTTTATAGTCTAAAGCATTCCATTCTCGGGAATGGCAGGATGTTCCACTATAACACATATTCATGACTTTTCGGTCATTGTATGCTTCAGCCTTCTTCAAGGACACATGATCCAGTGGTTAAAAGCGTTCGTTGAATTACCGTATTTTCCGGCTAACAAAACGCTGCTGTTGGAAGACGCATCCTGATATATTTTTTTTAATCATATCACTCCAAGCAAGGCGGTAACACCACTGATGCGCAGGGGGCTACTTAAGAGTAAAAAAGATTGGAAAAGAGAAAGCCGGACACCACATCCTAAACAGGGAACAAAGGATGAGCCTCTTCACCTGTTCAATAGACGTGGATGGAGTGTGAACCGGACGATAGTTTAGTCTATCTACTCCAATTGAGAGAGTAAAAAAAAAGAACGGAAAAAAAAAGCCGAAAACCACATCCTAAACAGGGAACAAGGGATGAGCTTATTCACCTATTCAAACGACGTGGGTGGCGTGTGAACCGGGCGATAGTTTAGTCTATCTACTCCAATTGGAAATAAATTTCTCAGAAAAAAAATGACATTCTCTTATGACAACACATTCACGATGCAACCCTCACATATTGGCGCCTCGTTATTGCTTGCATTAATCACTCGTCCGATTTTGTTTGTATAGTAATGACATACTACACCTTTTCTCTCTCAAATTAATGTTTCACCCCTTCAAATTAATCTTCTGACTCTTTACATTAATTATCTACCCAGTCAAATTAATCTTTCACCAAGTCGCATGGTCAAATTAACTTTATTTATTTATAACTATCGATTTTGAATTTTGAATTTATATTACATAGTGCGAATTAGCATGGCAAAGGACGCGTTCCAGAAGCTGAGTAAAGTATTAAGGGACAGGAAAATTTCGCTAGAAACAAAGAAAAGAGTACTGGATTGCTGTGATGTCAGTTCTTCAATATGGCAGTGAATGCTGGAAAATATCATCAAAGATGAAGGAAAGACTTGAAGCATCGGAAATGTGGTTCTACAGAAGCATGGTGGGTATAAAGTGGGGGATCAGTTCCATATTACAATCAACATATAAAATGACCCCTCTCTTTATGGTCACATCAGTTTCTATGCATTTATATTCCAGATATCCAAAAGCACAAGGATGCATTCCAGAAGCTGAGTAGAGTATTAAGAAACAGAATACTTACTCTAGAAACGAAGAATAGAGTATTGGATTGCTATGTGATGTCAGTTCTTCAATATGGCAGTGAATGCTGGAAAATATCATCAAAGATGAAGGAAAGACTTGAAGCAACTGAAATGTATTAAAACGTATTATATTACTGTAATTATAATCACATTACATGTCGGGGTGCTGTCGATCTTGAAAGGGTCATTATACTACGTTTGGCTCCGTATAGTTGCGTGCTCAACTCCATTGAGCTATTGTGGTCATCCGTGAAGGCGCATATGAAAAGGCACTATGCGTCAACATTCGAACAGGTGGTGCAGCAACTACCTAAAGGTGTGTCGAAGGCGGAGCACAAACTGATGTATGTTGAAAGTTCAAGTGATGGTGTGATTCCGATTGCTATCATGCCCAAGTGTCCCGCGTGGTACAACCATGTGTTGCGGTACTACAAGCGCTGCCTCGCAGGTGAGGGTCTCTCAGTTGGTGTTTCTTATTGTTTTTATAATAAATTTAGAATAATCGTATGTTTTATTAATTTGACAGGGTGAAAGACTACTCTGAGTGGTTGGAAGATTAATTTGAGACGAAAAAGATGTAGTTGGTGGTTAGTAAATATACTATACATCTTTCATTGTCCAGGGGTGGTTTTATTTTCATAAAAATAAATTAATATTTTTAAAAAAATATGCATGTTAGAATATAAAACAATAAAAGAAATTTAATTTATCCTCAAATCTCAAAAACTCGTCACTGCTTGTAAAATCTCTAAACTATTATCTGCAGAATCATCGCTACTGTCAGTCATGTACAATAAATGACCCTCACTACCATCCATGTCATGGTGGTAACCATGGTGGTAATTGATATATTCGTTTTGGAAGAAAATGCGTCTTGTAAGCAGAAAAATACGGTAATAACAATTTTATTTTGAAAATATTGAATGGTTGTTCGCTGATTTTGTTTAGCGTAATATCAACATCTCTATGGGTTATTTAATATCGAAATATATGGTACGTAATTTCTTTTTCAGATAATAATGGTTTTAGTGATACAAGTTTTACTAATTAACCCCATAAACAGGGGAATGGAGAGGTGGATTCATATTTTTCACAAGGTTATTTGTGCGTAAGTGAATATAGCGAGCCCAACTGGAATTGGAACTCGACTCTCCTGTTAACGATTCTTAACCATTATCATTTACACCACCCGCACATCCAAGCTTACAGCAACTAGTATTCCAAAGCGGTTTCCCGTCTAAGGTACTGACCAGGATCGACTTCGGTGGTCGTAGTGAAAATATTGATTTCTGTAATGAAATTTGATATCGCGTATCATTGTCTATTTATATCTATTAACAATGATAATAATAATAATATCTATCTATAATAATTATTATTATTATTATTAGTAGTAGTATTCAGTCAGTTAAGTGCCATACGCGATACACGCTTTGGGCGATCATGTCCCGAAAGAGACATGATTGACTGGGCAGAAGACTATCCCGTAGTAGGTTGCCATTGCTTTCTGCGGTAGACTGGTTGCCAGACAAGGCTATAAAACCCAATCTGTCCTATTATTTAACCCATGACTGGAGGGAAGAGACGGATTAATACCTTTCCCAAGGGTATTCACTTACGCACAAGGGTATTTGTGCGTAAGTGAATGCAAGGGATTCAACTGGAATTTGAACTTGGCTCCCCGATTTCTCGTTCTGAGTCGATATTCGCTGCACCACAAAGCACATCCAAGACTTATATTCGACATAAAATAACCCAAAAAGGGTTGCTATGTCGTTAAATTGAAAACTTTAGGATTAGGAGGTTTTAATTTAATGCTTTATCATGGATTTTAGTTTTAATGCTTTTTCGTGGATTACTCAAACCTTTTAAAAAATTTTTTTTATTTCCCAATAAAAATCCTAAGAGTGACTCAATATAGAGAGTTGAGGAATTTTGTTCTTGTGTGAGCGATAAGTAGGTAAGAAATACAGCTTATAAATCAGGTAAGAAAGATAACGGTTAACCCTAGACTCGAAGAGGTTAAAATTGTAGTAATAAGGAAAGCATCCTCTCGGGAGTTTGTTCTAGAAAGTAACAGTTCTTTTAAAAAAATCTGTCCGAGTGGCGCTTCGTTCTTACTAATGTGATACGTAAGGGATGGAGATGGGGTCTGACCCTGTGTACCTGATCATGAACTGGTAGAGCTAAAAAATTTAACTCTTCACAACATTTGCTATAGATATAGCGACAGAGTAGTGAGAGGCTTGTGACATTTGATCTGTAAGAAAAGAATTTTAAGGTAGAGAATACCGTTCATTATTTGTTCCTTTTTTTTTTTTTTTTAATTCCTGACATCTGTTAAGAGACGCTATCCTTGCCATTATATTTCTCCTGTTCCTTGGAGTTTCCTTTGGCCACCAGCGCTGCGGATGGTAGCCACCTCTCCCGCTGCCAGATACTACATCGCCTGCCACTTCCTCTCATCCTAAGGCGTGATTCTGCATCCTTAACAGCGTTTTTGACATTCTATTTCCTTCCGGTTTTTACGGAGGGTTAGGCGTTTTCACAAGTGGGTTTCAGGTATCACACAGCATTAGATAAAAAAAAATTCTGTTTTGTTTATCTTATCCTTCTCGACAGGTGATGTTGGTGGTAATATTAACTTTGATGTCGAACCGTACAATGCCGCAGTTGTTAAGGATACACGCTCACACATAAACATACGCAACATATACGCACACACATATCTAAATATGCTAAAAGCACCACAGAATTAAATAACTACGGTTAAAAGGGACATATTATAAAACAGGAAAGAATAACAAAAAAAAAAAAAAGAAAAAAGAATAACAAAAGGTTTGCATTACCATAAAGTGGTAATATCAAAAAGCAATAAATAAGTAAGAAAATAACATTAAAAATAAAAATAAAAATAAAACTATGAAAAACCGGCTTGTCGACCCTCCTTCAGATTTCAATTCTGAGTTAGTAATGTGCACAGTAAAAGTCAACATCAACCAATATTAGTATTTCTCTATATTTCTGAGATGAGGTACTATTTACAGTATTTACATTATTCGGACTATTGTCCTTATCTTTACTGCCATTTGTACGATGTTTCGGCCGTTGTACGCTTCGGCCTTTTTAGGTGCTAGGAATTCCGAACTGAACCCTTTATTACAATCACTGGGGTATATCATCCGTATCCCTTGCGTAGTAGTGCCTTTTTTGGAAGTCATGAATTATCTCCCACTAACCCTATAAGTTCACCACTGCTGTAGCCTGGTATTGAACTCACAACTCTTTGGGTTAAGTCACAGGAACTAACCAAATATAGATTAATATAGATTAAACATATATACATCAAAGGTTAATTATACTTAAAACTGACAGCCTCTTCCTCTGCGTACAGAGAGATGACTGGTGGGACTTAATATAAATTGACAGAAAAACTTAAGGTGGAAATCAGAGTGGACCTTCCTCTGCACCGAGAACATGATGCCCTGCTTATAGGATCGGGAGCATTAATAGTTGTTTAATAAATGCTCGCTCTTCTCTGTCTCTCCTTGTTTCACACACACACACACACACACACACACGCACACACACGCACACACAACTACACACACACACACACTTTTTTTCTCTCTCCCTGTCTGTCTGTCTGTCTGTCTCTATATATCTATATCTATCTATCTATCTATCTATCTATCTATCTATCTATCTATCTATCTATCTATATATATATTGACACGCGTGTACCTCTTTACTGAGTCATAAATACATACATCCATAATTGATTTTCTCTTTTTATTTAAAAAAAAAATTCGTTCCATCATTTGACAGATGTATACAATACTTGTTACGTATTTTGAACGGAAATGTATTTCGTCATTGTCATTCACACATAACGTTACCGACATATACACGCACTTAAATTCGTCTATAGTTTAAATACGCTTAACCTACATTATTTTCGCTTACGTATACTTACAATCATAATAAACATCTTATGTTTTTATTACGCGTTGGCACACACACACACACACACACACACACACACACACACACACACACACACACACGTTTTTCTTCTACATTTAATATTCATCCATTGCTGTATCACACGTGACACTTATCTGACCAATGAAACTATACCTCAATTAACATAATGTCTCTTGGAATTTTAAATCATTCGTCTTTGATAAATCTCTGAAGAAGCTTGTTAAAAAGTAAAGATTAAAGACACTTTTTTCCTACTTGTGCTTTACTTATTCTTTTCATATATATATATATATATATATATATATATATATATATATAGATAGATAGATCTGTAAATTCAGATAAAACTTAGTGGAGAAATAGCGATATTCAACATGTCATTTTAAGGCATGCATTTATCGACCCCTTATAAACAGAAAATGAAGAAAAATTCTAAGAACAGTGGTTAGCTTAGGTAAAGGAAGTGGTTTGGATGTATTGGTTTTATTTGAGTTAAATATATACATATATATATATATATATAAACTGAAAATACCTTCTTGAGAGGTATGTTTGTTTAGCGATATATCAACATCTTATGGGTCATTTAACGCCGAAAATTTTCTTGAGAGCATTAAAAATTTCATTTTAAAAAATGTATTGCTGATATTTTTAATATAAAAATATATTTAATTTTTTCATAGTGTTTTGACTCTAGTTTGGGGGTTAACAATTTTCCAATAGCTGGAACCCTAACAGGTGCTACCACCCTGGGTGAGGGTGAACCGGGGAACAACAACAATTAAAAGGTGGTGCCATGCTCCTCAAAACTCCTGATCAGAGGCCCTGCTGCCACATATAGTCTATCAGACTGATTAATAACCTTACGTCTCTTTCCTCCAGTTATGGGTTAAATAACAGGGCAGTTAGGGTTCTATAGCCTTGGCTGGCAACGAGTCTACTGAAGAAATTAATGGCAACCTACTGCGGGATAATCTTCTGCCCAGTCAGTCATTTTTCCTATTTGAGACATGATCGTCCAAGCGTTTATCACGTATGGCACTTAAATGACTGACTGACTGACTGACTGACTGACTGACTGACTGACTGACTGACTCACCCAGGACTATTTGAAATTTCCGGGGGCAGGTTTTGGTGAAGCTGGAAGGTTGTAGCTTCTGCACCTGCACATTGGCTGTGAATTTATTCCTCAACGGCATCGTCATAAAGAAAGCGATCAGCAAAGAAGAAACTAAATTCTTGGATGTGAGGTAAAGACGACGACGAGATAATTTACATTTATTTAAAAATAATTCACAATTGGAGAACTTAGAAACGCCAAGTTTGACATGAATTGTTTATTTATGGATTCATACCCCAATGCTTTTGGGGACAAAAGGCTTCTGCTCCGATGAACTTAGTTCAACCAAATGCAGACGACAATTCTTCTCCATCAGCTTCTTTTCTCGCACTTCCTGCCTGTGGAACTCTTTTCCACATTCTTGCTTTTCGGAGAGCTACATCTCCAGGAATTTAAATGCAATGTCAATACCCATCTCTTAACCACTTGACTTTAGTTCGTTCTACGTCACCCTGTATATCTTTTCTATTCTC
Source organism: Ascarosepion bandense (assembly GCA_037127315.1). Classification (NCBI taxonomy): domain Eukaryota; kingdom Metazoa; phylum Mollusca; class Cephalopoda; order Sepiida; family Sepiidae; genus Ascarosepion; species Ascarosepion bandense. The sequence goes on along the minus strand of JBBBDQ010000946.1, from coordinate 1,512,713 downwards.
TCTACCTTTGCAAGTGTCATCACACCTGTATTCCCATCCTTCTCTGGCTCATTTCTCTGACACCCTCTGTAACTAGTTCGTCTTTCTCTTTACTCTCCTCTTATCTAATCTTTTACTCTTATGTAGCCTCCTGCGCATCAGTGGCGTTACCGCCTTGGTTGGGGTGAAACGATTAAAAAAAGACTTTAGAAAAAAATTCTTGATTACTGCAGCCAAGCCATAGACATCTGTATTCAAAACTCATTTTTAGCAAGGACCAGAATGTAATGAATACTGAAAGCAAACAGATCGATCGTGAAACACAAAAGAAATTTGATGTAATTATTACTCTTTGTAGACAACTAGCATCATAGCCCGGCGTTGCCCGGGCAACTCAGAACATTTTAGTAGTAGGAGAAGATGCCACTTTTTATTTTACATATTTTGTTTTTGTTTGAAAAACACATTTTTAAAACAATATTTTTTTTGTTTCAAAATTACGCGGAAAAATATTCACATTTTTTTGTTAACAAAGTGAATTTTTAAAACGTCGGAATAAAAATTAAATATGAAAACTAATTTTTTTTTTAATAAAAAAATATTTTAGTCGCGTTTGACACGTGTGATTTGATTTCTGTGGCGTAATTCAGCAACCATCTTAGATCTTAGATGTTTTACGGAGCAAATGTAAATAATTGGCCCCATTGGCCAAAAAGTGCAAAAGGGAGAATTACTGGATATGGTGAACTATGTATCAGAAGTTAAGGGTTCGTCGGAGTTTAACTAAACTGACCCTTTTTTGTGCCATACAAACGAGGATGGGATTGATGATGTCGTGACCTGTTAATATTATCATTGGAGCCATTCAAAGTAAAAACAAAATGAAAGGCGGAACAACATTGGTATTGTTTATATTTTAGTCTGTTTGCAAATTTTAGTCCTCCATATGCTAGTTCGCAAGTAACCAACCGATTGGTACTTTTGAAAGGAATAAAGTCGCCGTATTCTGGGACCCGTTGACAACAACTGGACAGACAACGGAGAACACGTAAATATAAATATATAATCAGCGACCTGAAGGAGATTACCACCACCTTTAAATTTGTTGTTTTAATTTCAGTACAATTTTATCGATTACACCCTAAACTTTCCGATTGCCAAAAAAGAATTACACCCTAAACTTTCCGATTGCCCCAAAAAATTACACCCTAAACTTTCCGATTGCCAAAGAAATTACACCTTAAACTTTCCGATTGCCCCAAAAAATTTGCCAAAAAATTTGTAAAAATTTCAATATTTAAGCAATTTTTAGCGGGGGCTCAGTTTTTCATACCACCTTAGTAAATCGATCCTGTGCAATTAACTGAATTCAACGACTGGATCCTTTGCGAAATATTTGAATAAATCCAGTCTTGGAGTTTCCGAGGAGGATGCCATCGTAAAAACTGAAAGAAACTTAAAAAAGACAAAACCAAGAGCAACAACTCGTCCCCCCGCAAAAAAACAAAAACAAAAAAAAAAACAAAAAAAAAAAACAAACAAACAAAAAAAAACAAAACGATCCCAACGAGTGTGGTTTCAAAATGGAGGATCGATTTACTATAACGTTGTATGAGAAACTGAGCCCCACTAAAATTGTTTAAATATTAAAATTATTCAAAATTTATGTAATAATCGATTAGACTGCGCTGAAAAAAACCTAAAAAAAACCAAAAAACGAAAAACAAAAATTTTAAAGATGGTGGTAGTCTCCTTCAGGTCATGCATATAATCTTATATTTTTTATTCTTCCAGCGTGAGTTCTCTCTGTCTTCATCCAAACATTCGAGACTTTATGTAGTCTTAAAACTCCCACGCATTTTTGCTTTTTCGGGTTGTCGCTTTGTTAACATCATCTACGGCCACATGTATCTGTCAATCACCTTTGTACCTGGTTGACACGTGCATATCTCTTTACTGACTCATAAACGCACACTGTGGCCGGATGCGTCTGTCAACTATATCCCGCTGACATCAACCACGGACGGATATATCTGTCAATCACACTTGACCTTTGTTGACCGTACCTACAGTCGGATGTACCTGTCAATTACTTCTGCCGTTCAAGGTAATATATTACATTTTCACATTTAGTGTCAATGTGAATACGTCTCACAAAAGAGGTTAACTAATAGCTAATTTCCAGTCTCCTTTGATTCTCTTAATGGAAACATAATTTTCAGTGCCGTGACTCTAAGTCTTGTATTCTTGATGAAAGACAGAAAAAAGAAAGAAAGAAAGAAAGAAAAAGAAAGTAAAGAAACAATAATAAAAAATAACGATTGGATATAAATCACACTTGAAACAGGCTAAAGAATGTATCGGCCAAAACGTTCTTTTAACAACAACAATCAGGATAATAGTCCAAAAATGTGCCGAAAAAAGATACTCGCTGAATAATTATTTTCTGTATTGGGTTGCATCACCGGAAAAATTGTATACATTTTTGCGAAGAAAACATAGAAAAACTTTTGAAATGTAGTTTCTTTACGCGATCCAAATGTCATTATTTACACAGAAAAAACGCAAGAAAACTTTCAAGGACTTCGTTCTTCAAATGTTTAGAAAGAAATTACAAGATAACAATATTTAGATACACATATTAAGTCCTCTTGAAACTTTCCGCGTGAAGAACACAGTCGCCGCCTTTCCTTATATAGTGCAGCTGGTATTTCTGTAGCAAGCAGGTTTTATGAGGTATTGCTGCTAGCACCACGCCTAACCAGTTTTGAAATTCTTCTCCTAGACTAGCTAGCACTCAAGGCTAGGGAGCCACATCTACCTTGCTGTTTAACCCACAATTTTAAGGAAAAAGATATGGATTTATACATTTTCAAGGGAATTTTTGCGAACGCGACGATTTCAGCTGGAATTTGAACCCTGCACGCTGGTTCAAATTCTTACGCCTATAACCACTACGCACACAACTCCTCTTCTTCTTTGTGTTTTGTCCTTTCAGGACGTGGGCGATCATGGCTTTCCTCGTTTCCCTATCCCTGATGGATCTTAGTACGCTTCCTCCTGTTACACAACGCAATCCTCGTTCTGTCATCCACCTGGTCCTTTAAATATGTTATCCGCTGCTCTCCTCTGTCTCTTTTTCCCTCTATCTGGCCTGTTAGTATCAGGTTCTCCAAGCCCTCCTTCCTCATTGCATGTCCCAGGAACTTTAGCTGTCTCTTCCTGATGCTCAGAATTAATTTCATTTTCGTTTCCATCATTTCCAAAACCTCATCATTGCTCACATACTCGATCCATGATATCCGCAGCATCCTTCTGTAGAACCACATTTCAATTGCTTCAAGCTTTTCCTTCATATTTGATGATATTGTCCAGCATTCACTACCATATTGAAGAACTGATATCACATAGTAATCTAGTACTCTCTTCCTAGTTTCTAGCGAAACTTTCCTGTCTCTTAATACTCTACTTAGCTTCTGGAATGAGTCCTTCGCTATTCCAATTCGCCTTCGGATCTCTGTGTTGCACTTTCCGTCTTCTGTTAGAACGCTTCCTACGTATTTAAATTTTTGTACCTGCTTGATTTTGATATTCCCCACCTAGCCATGTTTAAAAATGCTGATTATCTAATTGTAGCTTTGATGTTGAACAAAGCCGAAAGTGTGAGGCAACCAGTGAGGATAAACTCATCACTTAATCCTAATTCATCTAACGAGCCCAGCTTGCTAACTGTTAAATACTGCCGCTGGATTTGGACAAACAACGAGGAATACGTATATATAAAAATATAATCTTATATTTTTATTCTTTGTCGTTGATGCTTGCGTGGAACAGGAGGGCAGACGGAGTGAGATCGCACATACGAAGGAGCTGTCGGGAGATGTTAACCAGTCTCTGTCTCTTCAGCTAAAAATTCTAGACTTTATATAGTCTTAAAACTTATTTTGGCCCCTCATTATGGTAGATTTTTTAAAAAATGTTTTTTTCAATATACTCTCATTATGGTAAGTCAAATTAATGCCATACGTGATACACGCTTGGGCGATCATGTCTCCAAAGAGAAATGACTGCCTGGGCAGAAGATTTTCCCGCAATAGATTGTCATTTTGCGGTTGACTGGTTGCTAACTAAGGCTATAGAACCCAATCTATCCTGCTATTCAACCCATATCTGGAGAGAGAAGAGGCGGATTAATACCTGTCCCAAGGGTAAAGTGAATGCACAGAATTCAACTGGAATTCGAAATCCCTAAAAAAAGTGTATTAAAAAAAATAGATGATTAGATATTTATACAAGTCTAACATTTTTCAAATAATACAAATACATTTTTTATAAATTCTTATGAAATTTCAAGAAAATATTAAAAAAATATTGTTATATACTGCCACTGGATCTGGATAAAAAATGAAAAACACATATAAAAATGTAATCTTATATTTTTATTCTTCGTTGGTGACGCTTGTGAACCAATCAAATTAAAAGTTCACTCTATATAAACCCCAAGAGCCACTCTAGGTAGAGGGATATTGTGTGGAGCTATATTAGCATAGGAAAGAACAAGCGTTAGGACTACAGAGCTGATTTAGTCTTTAGAAGGAACCGAAAACCGAATCATAAACAGGAAACAAGAGATAAATCTTTACTCCTGTTTAAAAGAAAGGAGAAGAGTTTAAACCGGACGATAGGAAAACTTATAGTGATTCAATAAATGTAGCTTAAATGCAGTACAAGGCTGAAAGTGTGGAGCATTCAGTGAGAATCGAACTCACAAGCCTGCTAACCATTACAGGTCGATGTGCTCTAACGTTGGTATATATTATTGGAAACACTATCACAAAATGATTTGTACACAAATCCTATCTATTTATTTTCAACAGTCATGGGTTTCTTTGCAATAAAATTCCAGAAAGTGGAAAAGGGTCATGAAAAAGAAAAGAAAAAGAAACGAGATTTTTTAAACTTTTTTTTGCATTGGCAACGCACAAAATTCTTTCTCTTTTACGATACGTTACTTATTTTGGTTAGTCAAGCAAAATAAGTCAGAATGTATATAAAAAAAGAATTCAATGAAAAATTCAGTGCTTAATCATAAAAGGAACGAGTATATAATCAAACTTTTCAAACCGTCACCCATTTTATGGAACTACTGATCATTCATTGGCTCTCTAAGCATTTACAAGAATATTAATAAGTATTATTGTATTGATGGTTCGTTGTTTTTTTTTTTCCAAATAGATGTGCGGCTGTTGTAATGGATAGTAACTTGGAATGAGAAATCGGTGAGACGAGTTCGAATTCTAGTCGTGTTCGTTACGTTCACTTACTGATGAATCCATTTCTCCATAGGTAATATGAGTTAAATAGTAGGGTTTGTCTCTTGAAAGAATTTTGTTATTCTCAATAAATTGTTAATACAGCATTTACTTACATAGGAAATCTTATAATAATTTTGCTTGTTCCTTTCTTAGTTAGTTACTTAGTTCCTCCGTCCGTTACACCACTGAAAAAAATAACACACTTACTCTCTACACGAGCTTTTCCTTCCTCTCTATCTTTTCATAATCTCCTCTCACTTTTGCCAAACGGAAGGGTAGTAAAGAGTGAGGGAGTAGGAGAAAAGAGCTTACAGCATTAGCGTATCAGTAGCAGCTTAAGCTGGTGGTTGTAGCAGTAACTTTGTGTGTTTATATGTGTGTGTACGGATGTGCGTTGTGGTGCATTGGAAATCGGCTCGGGACGAAGAAATCGGGGAGCCGAGTTCGAATTCCAGCTGCATTCACTGCATTCACTTCCGCGCAAATACCCTTGGGAAAGGTATTAATCCGTCTCTTCCTTCCAGTTATGGGTTAAATAACAGGACAGATTGGATTCTATAGCCTTGGTCGGCAACCAGTCTACCGCAGAAAGCAATGGCAACCTACTGCTGGATAATCTTCTGCCCCGTCAGTAATGTCTCTTTCGAGACATGATCGCCCAAGCGTGTATCACGTATGGCACTTAACTGACTGACTGTATAATATAGTAAAACTAGGTAGGTTTGTTGTCTTATCCCTCGACCTAATAACGAAACTTTTGGCCTCTACACCCTTGGACATTACTCAGTTGTTTTTTTCTGTTTGCAATGGACACAAGATGCATGATTTTTCAGTAATAAAAAAACATTTTCTTTTTCGAAATCTCTCACAAAATAGCGTAAAGCTATTATTATAGTCTATGCATACGCCGCTTAATATAATATAAGATTACAGTAAAGTAACTTCTATGGATATACCTTTTATAGATATTTTAATAAAATTACACTCTGTGTTATCGTTATTTTATTATCCAATACCTTTATGTTTGAAGACGTTCCTATCATTTGGAGTATGACAAAGTTAAGTTTTTCCAGGAAATCATAATTATCCTTCCGTGGAAATTCCACGGGTTCCGCTAGTAAACAATAATTCTGCTTGTTCCTTCCTTTCCGTACGTTACACCCTGTCAATACTCCATGAATAGTAGACTATTCCGTTTAGATATCGAGGAAAGACGGGAAAGACATTTATGAGATACTGTTCGATTTCACTGAGAGAAAAAAGAAAGAAAACAAAATTCAAAAATTAAAAAGTCAGGAAGGAAGTAGAATAATGGATAGAGTCTCGGATTGATGAATCGGAGTGCCGAGTTCGAATTCTAGTCGAGTTCATTTCATTAATTTTCATAATAATGTTATTATATATATATATATATATATATATATATATATATAGTCCTGTGAAAAAGTATTAGGACAAGAACTATTTTATCTTTAATGAGGCATCAAAATAAAGTTTAGAATAACCCCTTTCCTAACACTTTTGCACACTGCCGGTAGTGTGCAAAAGTATTAGGACAGGGGTGATTTTCCTAAAAACCTCACTGAAATTCAAATACAGGGTGAAAAGCCAAGTAAATTGCTAATAAATATTGATTATTTAAAACTAGGTGTAAAAGAAATGTATTAAAAAGAAGTTATATATAATTTTTCCTATTTTCTATTAAACAAGTTATTTTGAAACTACTCATTATTCTATTATCTTTGGATAGGACAGACTTTTTTCTTATTTCCCCCTCTCGAATTGATAAATCTAATGTTACTTCGCAAGACACACTTTGGGAACAAATACAAGCTGCTTGGCAGGAGATACCATTAGATACATTGAAAAAAGCTTGTGATGTCAATGCCTGACAGAATGAAGGCTGTGATCAAAGCAAAAGGCGATTATACTGAATATTAGATTTATTTTGTAACAAGTATTTTTTCTTGTTAAAGCATTTGTTGAGTAAATCAAATAAAATTACTTTAATTAAATTGCTTATTTTATGTCAATATGCCTCATGAAAGATAAAATAGTTCTTGTCCTAACACTCTTGCACAGTACTATATATATATATATATATCATAGTCTGCTTCTGGGAGAGATGGCACCACTGATTCCCCTGGTTTCCATACATGATTTTTATTTAATTCTCTCGAGGTTGTACAATCAAGATTCTCATTGACAGCTTCTGCATCACCAACCCAGATGAAGCCATAAACATACAGAAGTATGATTATGGCCTCATAATGCACAGAAACCAGTGTAGGAAATAGAGGACTTTCTGTATGTTTATGGCCTCATCTGGGTTGCTGTCAATGAGAATCTTGATTGTACAACCTCGAGAGGATTATATATATATATATATATAGATATATATATATATATATATGTGTGTGTGTGTGTGTGTGTGTGTGTGTGTGTGTGTGAATCTATCTCTTTTCCTTCCCCACGCCAGCTGTGAGTAATCAGCGGAGTTGGTGGCAACCGGTGTAGGAGAAGGAAAAACTCCGAATTCAAAACCAGCCTGGAAAGTGTTAGGCTCTAACAGGCTACCTTACCCAGGAAAACAGCACTGCTACTGCGTCCGCAGTACACATGGTGCCCCTACGACCCTAATGTGTTACTACTCGTTTCCGAACATGCTCTTCTACCACACGGTTAACCAAAGCCGATTGCAGACGCCTGCTCTGCTGTTTATACTGTAACTACACTGAATAGACCTTTGTTACAATTTCAAGTCGAGAACGCATAATCTAGCGGGATCACGAGTCTCAACATGGCCAATACAGCCAAACTCTTACTGAACAGCTCTGTCTACTGAACTTATGGATCAACCCATGGTATGGTTTTCAGCCAAAGGTGTCGCGCGCAGGATCGCCTCCTAATCAGAAAATCACCTCCCTAACCAATCGTTCATGGTGAGATTCAAACACGACACAAAGAGGAAAAGAAAACAGCAAGTCATAAATTTGGTTTTACTCAGTGTAATTGGAAACCAATAAAATGTCACTATAACTTCTGCTCTAGTAGCTTCTTTTCTCGAAATTCCCGTCTATGGAATTTTCTTCCGTATACTTGCTTCCCTGACAGCTACAATCTCCAAGAATTTAAAAATAAGGTCAGTTGCCATCTCCTACCTCCTTGACTCGCATCCTTTCCCGAACAACCCTTGTATCATGTTCTTTTCCCCCGTCCTCTCTACTCTCATGCAGCTCTCTTCACACCAGTATTCTCATCCTTCTCTTACCCATTTTCTGACATCCCAATAACTTGTCCCTCTTTCTCATCATTCTTCTTTTATGTAACCTCCTGTGTACTGCTTTTCTTGGGGTGAAATGATTAAAAAAAAAGTAGACCGGCTATTTTTTTTTCAATCCCACTAAATATCTACCTTAGATCGTAATTCCTCATTTTAACAAATTTTAAAGATCGTTTTGTTGTTGTTGTTGTTGTTAAGTCTAAACACAGCTTTGTCAAGACTGTTAGATCTTAATAATTTTAAAACCACGACAAACCGTGTTTCGAACTTCTACTGTGGTCTTCGTGTTGTGCATTTTTACTCATTAATCATTTGTGCGGCTTGCCGTCCACACAAAAATACCAGTTTCCATCGATTCAATCTAGCACCACTCCCGGTACAAATTCCTGCAGACGCACTTACTTAGTTATGCTAATATCAGACATTTTAATATATAACACAGATTATTTACAACGCTATACGGTGCGAATCACTTTTTTTTTTACTTTCTTCTTTAGATTACTAAGTAGAAAGCCAGGTAGAAAGGTATCGGTGTAGGGTAGTTAGTGATGACTAAATTTGTTATTGCATTAAGAAATTGCGAATGTCCCTTTGCTAAACATTGTTTTACGATACAGCTGCGATTATTATCATTATTATTATTAAGAGTTGGGCCGGCCCATGCCGTCAAAAATGACGGCAACATATTTCTATCGATATGCCGTCTGAAATGACGACTACATATATATATATATATATATACTATTGAGTATCTTGCATTAAGACAAAATAATACAAACCCTTGAGCATGACAGGGGATATATATATATATATATATATATATATATATATATAATTACTTAGTTCTTGGTCATAATTAAATTAGATCAGTACACAGTTGTATTAGAAAAATGTCCAATACAATTATATTGTAGAACTGTTGAATATTTTTCATTTTTAAACGAGAAATAACTCGTTTAAACATTATATATATATATATATATATATATATATCGCCCCCGTTATGCCCATGGAGAGAGAGAGAGAGAGAGAGAGAGAGACATACAATAACAAGGCAGCGTGTTTGCTCTTTAAACACGCTGCCTTGTTATTGTCTCTCTCTCCCCATGGGCGAGACAGGAGCGATATATATATATATATATATATATATATATATATATATATATACGAAGGTCTTTTTTTAATATAATCGTTTCACCCCGAGCAAGGCATTTCACTGCCACTATTGCGCAGGGGGTTACATAGAGGGGGAAGTGATGAGAAAGGATGGTTAGACATAGGAAATGTTAGAAAGAGGGTGATAGTTGGATAGATGGTGAGAGTGTTGGGAGAATAGATGCAAGTTAGTGTGATAGAAGGTGTCTATTGATCTTACATTTAAACTCCTGGAGATTGTAGCTGTCGGTAAAGCAGTCATGTGGGAGGGAAGTCCACAGGCGGGAAGCGCGAGAAAAGAAGCTGTTGGAGTAGAAATTACGGTTACATCTTATCAGTTTTACTGTAAAAGGGTGTGACCTAGTTGCTAATCTAGTATCTCGTGTAAATTCGCACCTCGGTGGTACCAATGATCTGAGTTCATCGGAGCAGAAGCCGTGAAAGTATTTATAGAAGAGGCACAGGAAAGCCACATCACACCGGTGAGAGAGTGGTTGCAGCCGGTCTGCCAAGTCAATATCGATCACGTTACAAATTCTCCGTTGTATTTTGTCAAGAAGCCCGAGGAGATTTTTTGGACCAGATGTAGCAGCAGTATTCAATACACGGGCTGATGGTAGATTTATATATGTGCAGGATAGATTCAGACGGGAAAAACTTCCGGGCCCTGCACAGAGAACCGGCTTTCATAGCGGCGGATTTGGCAATGGATTCGATATAGTCATTCCATTTGAGGTCCGCCGAGAGTGTAAGGCTAAGGTGGCGTAGTGTTTTACTCTCTGGGAGGCAAGCCTGTTCCATGCTAATGGGAGGTAGATGCGGTTGTCTATGGTGGTTAGTTGGTAGCAGCTTCGTTTTAGAAGCATTGAAATTTACGAGCCATTTCCTACCCCAGTCCACTACGGATTGGAGGTCCTTTTCAAGCTCGGCAGTGAGGTTCGCTTTGTCACCCACACCGGTGAATTATAATAGAGAGTATTATTATTATTATTATTATTATTATTATTATTATTGTGTCATCTTTCATCATAATTTTTATTTCTGCTATGGCCGAAATACCTACCAAGTCTGCGAGAAGACCTAAGGCAGGTCGGGGTGTGTTGTTATGGCTCCATTTCATGTTTTTTTTATCTCTCTAACTCCCCTAGCGTTACATAGACAAAGTTCTCCTTAGTGTGTTGGCTGTACTTAACAAAACAATTTTTTGTATACTTCTTATGCTGGTGTGTCCAGGGATTCTTTCAATGTGTTGTTTTGTTCCTTTTTTATCATTCCAAGTGCACCTACTATCACTGGTACGATTCTTGTTTTCATTTTCCACAGTTTTTCTAATTCAATTTCCAGGTCTTTATATTTTGACAGTCTTTCGAATTCCTTGCTTGCTATGTTACAATCCGCTGGACAAGCAATATCAATTAATAAGCAAGTTTATTTTTTATTTTTTTTAATTTTTTTGTTTTCCACAATAATGTCTGGTTCAATGTTTATGTCTGTGTAGATGGTGTAGTCCCATAGAATATGACATCTTGTTTGGAATCACCATTTTTTGGATGCAAGAATGAACTCGCCTGATGTGTACATATAATCTTGCCTATACAGAAAATGGCAGTAGTGTACCGTTGTACAGTCGCTTAGTTGGTTAGTAAGTTGGTGTATAGTAAATTGGAGTTGTTTTGATATAGACTCATTACTCGGATATATTATTCCACTGCAAGGCTGTATATATTGATTACTACTAATAGTCTTCCTAGTATTCCTGAATTGACTAACTCGTGTTCCACTTTGTACATTTTTGTTCAATATAACTTATATTTTCTATTTCTATATCTGCTTTTTGTGGTTTCTCAACCAGAATCCACAACACTTCTATTTTTGTAACCGGTGCTGGGTGATGTTCATATCAGTGTTTATTATTATTATTATTATTATTATTATGTCATTTTTCATCATATTTCGATTCCTGCTATGGTCACACTACCAACCAAGTCTGCGGGAAGACCGAAGGCAGGTAGTGGCGTGTTGTTATGGCACCATTTCATGTTTTTTCTATCTCCCCTATCATCCCTAGCGTTACATAGACAAAGTTTTCCTTAGTGTGTGGGCTGTATTTAATAAGACAATTTTTTGTATATCTCTTTAAGCTGGGGTTTCCAGGGATTCTTTCAGTGCATTGTTTTGTCCCATTTTTCATCATTCCAAGTGCACCTACTATCACTGGCACGACTCTTGTTTGAAATTTCCACAGTTTTTCTATTTCAATTTCCAGGTCTTTATATTTTAACAGTTTTTCAAATTCCTTGGTTGCTATGTTACAATCCGCTGGACAAGCCATATCAAGTAATAGACAAGTTTTTTCTTTTGGTTTTGGTTTTTACCGGCTTATTTGCTTCAACTTTTCTGTCTGTATAGATGGTGTAATCCCATAGAATGGTTACATCTTCTATTTCTGTAACCGGTGCTGGGTGATATTCATACCAGTGTTTGTTTACATATTTTCCATAGTGTTTGCACATTGTCCAATGTAAATATTGCCCCACTCTATCGTGGCGATTTTTATATTCATTTGGGGCAAGTACAGAACATCCTGAGATTAGATGGTCTATTGTTTCTTGGTATTTATCACATAACCTGCATTATGTATAATATTTGCCTGAAAGTTCCTAGTGAAAAGACTTTGGTGTTGCGCTACAAGAATAAAGCCTTCAGTCTCAGACTTTAATCAAGATGCACGTAACCATCGATGAGTATTAACTTTATCAACATTGGATTTATTAGCACGTTCTGGATATTGGCCATGCAGAGGTTTGTCTTACCAGCGTTGTTTCATCTGTTCAAGAGCTTTATCCTTGGCTTTCTTTTTCATATTTTTTGCCGCAATAGTTTGTTCTTGACTTCCGTTTTGCTTTTCTACAAAATTCTACTAAATGTACATCTTGTTTGTATTTACTGCCTTCTTTCATTATTGAATATATTTTCTTTCTGTTTTCATGTTGTTTAACTAATTTTATTATCTAGTCCTTTGTTGTTTCTAAGTATGTTAGTAAGTCAATAGTTGTTGTCTCGTATTACAAATTTTACCTAAATAAGACCTCTTCCACCTTCTTTACGGGGTATGTATAGACGGTCTACATCAGCTTTTGGGTGATGCATCTTATGATTAGAAAGAAGATTTCTTGTTTCAGAATCTATTCGCTTGATGTCGTTTAGAGTCCACTTTAAGATGTTGAAACTATATTGGACAACTGGGATTGCAAGGCTAATAATGGCCATAATTCTCTTCTAAGAATTCAATTCAGTTTTTAATATTATTCGTAGCTTTCTATAATACTCTTTACGCACTATTTCTTTCATTTTTTGTGGTGAATTTTTTCACCCTCATTTACACCTAGGTATTTATAAGCTTCTTCTGGCTTTAATTCTTTTATTGTAACAGCAGGGTCTAAGCTAATTGAGGATGTTTCTTGTAGTGATCCACGTAAAACTGTAGCTTTAGCACATTTATTCAAATTGAATTTCATTCCAATGTCTTCGCTGAAGCATTTTACAGTTTGCAGAAGACCTTCCAGCTCATTATCATTCTTAGCATACAATTTTAAGTCATCCATGCAAAATAGATGACTTATTTTCTTTTGGCCTATTTTATAACCACATTCTGTCTTATTAAGTTTACTGGTTACTGCTATTAATGATATGCAGAATAGTAAGGGAGACAAGGAATCACCTTGAAATATACCTCTTTTGATGTTTATTTTATCAGATTTCTAGGTTCCATTTATATGATTGCGTTAAAGGGTTGGGATTTATTATTATTATTATTATTATTATTATTATTATTATTATTATGTCATATTTCGATTTCAATTTTATCTATTTCAATTTCCAGGTCTTTATATTTTGACAGTTTTTCGAATTCCTTGGTTGCTATGTTACAATCCGCTGGACAAGCCATATCAATTAATAGACAAGTTTTTTTTTCTTTCTAGTTTTTAACAATAATGTCCGGCTTATTTGCTTCAATTTTTCTGTCTGTGTAGATGGTGTAATCCTATAGAATGGTGACATTTTCTATTTCTGTAACCGGTGCTGGGTGATGTTCATACCAGTGTTTGTTTACATATTTTCCATTGTGCTTGCACATTGTCCAATGTAAATATTGCCCAACTCTATCGTGGCGGTTTTTTTGTTCTTTGGCTAGTTTTTTTTATTATTATTATTTCTTTGATTTCTGTTGTATACTCTTTTCTTTCCGGGTCCCAGCCAGAGACGTAATTACAAAAAATAGCATCATGACATTTTTCACCTCGCATGAGGAATAGCAGATAAATTGGGGTCTGCTCAGAGAACATATTAAAAGAGAAACTGGATCGTTTTTATTAGATTATTTTATTAGATGGCCGAGACAAGTTGTAGGTACAGAAGGCAATTATCACCCGTTTAGGAAAAAGGATTTACTTCTACGACAAGGACCTCTTGTGAGTCACGTAACATGTTCGTTGGGAATATTATTCAGCTGTTGTATATCTCTCCGCAGGCTAAGACATAAATTAGATAAGTTCTAAAACGGAAATGAAAATATATCAGCGCTGTATTTGTCCCTCAAGAACTTTACAATGTAGATTTCCTATTTATTAATTCCATTCATATGTGGCTTGTAGTTGCTCAAATTTCGCTGTGTGGAACAATTTGTTACTGATATGTATGCATTGCATGACTTCAACTATCCGTCCGTGCATGGAATACTGTTGTCATATCTGGTCAGGCACCCCAGCTGTTCATCTCAGTGTTCTCGACAGGCTCCAAAGGAGAATCTGTAATGTGATTGGTCCCGACTTAGCAGCTCGACTCCAGCCACATTCTCATCGACGGGATGTGGCTTCCATCTGTCTCTTCCACAAATATTTTCATGGCTTCTGCTCCGACGAACTTAGGTCACTGGTGCCCCCTCCACAAGAATTTACTCGTGCAATCAGACTGGCAACAAGGTCCCACCCTTTTACAGTTAAATCAACCAATTGCAGGCGGCAATTATACTCCAGCACTTTCTTTTCTCCTGTGGAATTCCCTTCCATATACTTGCTTTCCTGGCTGCTACAGTCTCCAGTAATTTAAATGCAATGTCAATTCCCGTCTCTTATCCACTTGACTCCAGTCCTTTCTACATCACCCCGTGTATCTTGTTCTTTTCCTTTCTCTCTATCTTCGCAACTGTCTGCACACCTGTGTCCCCATCCTTCTCTTGCTCTTTCCCTGACACCCCCTGTAACCGGTTCGTCTTTCTCTTCACTCTCCTCCTTTTACTCTCTTATGTAGCCCCTCCTTATGTAGAACGATTAAAATATATATGTATATAACAAGAAACTTTTCTTGTTTATATGTCTCTGAGTCGCCACTTATGACTTTTGCTCGATGTTGCAGGAAGCGGACTATCCCTTTCTTTACATTGTGTGGGTGGGTAGTAGTGGAAGTTAAGGCATTGTTCAGTGAATGTTGGCTTGCGATATACGGATGTCTTGAACCCATTCTCTGTTCGAGATGTTAGTATAAATAAAATCCAATCCAAAATTACTTATATACATCGAAAAAGCTTTTGTGCCTCTTATGTTTCAGGATTGGATTGCAGTTTTATTTTTAATCGGTTTTCTTACTTGAAATGTCTACATTAATGAGCGACTTGCATCAGATTAGTTTGAGGGAACTTCCTAAATCATTCTAATGTTGTTTTTTTTTATCTAGATTTTAAGGCCTGAGTTCTATTGTTTTTTTTGTTTTTTTTTTGGTGCTGTTTTCAACATGGTTAAACAATATATATATATATATATATACTTAGAAGTGTTCAATATCATGGATAAATATATATATATATATATATTAGTCATCCACATACAAGCTTGTTTCGCTGAATCACAGCTCATCAGTTTGGCTAGACGCATCCACTTGCTTCTGGCTGGGATCGAAACTCGACCAATTTGATGTCAGTCGGAATCGCTACTCCCTAAGTCATCGACGCATGGAATCAGAGAAGGGAAATTTTAACGCGTTGTATATAAGCAGTGTATACACACGCCAGTCACCGAGAGAACTCGATTCATTTCTGAAGAGTCACGCATATAGCAGAAGTGGAACTTGTTTTCAAAATTCTCTTCTCCAGAATATATATATATATATGTATATATATATATTAGTTCATTTGTTGGAACATTATTTTTAATAGATACTTGTATTTGAGTAGATATTCATTATTTTTAATAGATACTTGTATTTGAGTATGTATTTTTGTTTTTTTAATTAAAAACTATGTTTCTATATAACTCAACAGGCCACTGTATTTTTGAGAAATTTTGTTAGAAAAATATGAGTCAATCGAAAAGATTCGAACCCGCGACCCCTAACATAGGGAGAGCCTTCAATCGATCCGATACGCCTCTGAACGCTCGACCACGAAGGATTTAACAGTCAAAACGAAGCCGAATCAAGACTTATATACACAAATTTATGATTTCTCGTAAATAACTATCTCTGCTCTGAAAGCGTATTGCAATGTATATATATATATATATATATATATATATATATATATATCGAATAAAGGAATAGGGTTGTTCCAACGAGAGTAATTAGTATAGAATAGAAAGTGTGAGAAGCCGTGAACGTTTTCTTTAAAATATATATTTATTGTTTGGTATTCATACAAGTTATGGAGTATTAATTTGTCATGGTTTGCGCTACACGTGTTTCGAGTCTAAAATTGACTCTCTTCAGGCGAACAAATTCGTTGTTTTACGTTTGGGTTTCTCTGAGTATCTGATCATTCTGTTTACTTCCTGTTAACTTTAAACAGAATGAGCAGATACTCAGAGAAACCCAAACGTAAAACCACGAATTTGTTCGCCTGAAGAGAGTCAATTTTAGACTCGAAACACGTGTAGCGCAAATCATGACAAATTAATACTCCATAACTTGTATGAATACCAAACAATAAATATATATTTTAAAGAAAACGTTCACGGCTTCTCACACTTTTTATTATATATATATATATATATATATATATATATCAATAAATACACATACTATCCTACGTCTATGGCACGCCAAATTATCTCTTGAGAAATAATGTTTAAAATTACTTAATTCTTGTCAACTTTGCATTCGGGTGTAAGCGGAAGATTATCAAGTGCTTTTTGGACAATGGATGCCTTTTCATTACAGTAAAGGCAAGAAAGCCTCGCAAGGAACGAATAAGATACGTGCTGTGTCGGTGAAGGTGCTTTAGCAGACAAAACTGTACGGGAGTTGTTCACTCACTTTAGAGTTGGTTACGTATATAGATGTGGAACACTCAGGTAGATCTCCCACTTCAAATGACGATCAAATAAGTCAGTCAGTTAAGTGCCATACGTGAAACACGCTTGGGCGACCACGTCTCGAAAGAGACATGACTGACCAGGCAGAAGATTATCCCGCAGTAGGTTGCCATTGCTTTCTGCGGTAGACTGGTTGCCGACCAAGGCTATAGAATCCAACCTGTCTTGTTATTTGACTCATAGCTAGAGGGGAAAGAGATGTATTATATTATTGAGTAGTAATTGTTAGAGATCAGTTTATTAATTCGTATCAATATAAAACTGATCAACCACTTTATGCCCAGTAAATGCCTTATATATTATATTCAGTCAGAACTCACTCCCGTATTCTTGCTTTCCTGACGGCTACGACCTCCAGAAATTTAAAAGCAAAGTTAATACTCACCTACTAACCACTGGCCTCTAGCTCTCTCCCCTCCCCTGTATAACCTTCCCTTTCTCTCCGCCCATGTACCTGTCATCGCACCTGCTTTCTCAGCTTTCTATTGTTCCTTTCTAACTAGCTTGTACTCCTCACTCTTTTCTAATTAATCTTTCTACATTTATGTAACCCCCTGCACATCAGTGGCGTTTCTGCCTTGCTCGGGGTGAAATGATTAAAAAAAAAAAAAAAAAAAGTTAAGCGCCATCCCTGATACACGCTTGGGGGATCATGTCTCCAAAAAGACATGCCTGACTAAGCAGGAAATTTTCCCGCAGTAGGTTGCCATTGCTTTCTGCGGTAGATTGGTTGCCAGCCAAGGCTATAGAACCCAATATGTCCTATTAGTTAACCTATAACTGGAGGGAAGAGACGGATACCTTTTCCAAGGGTGTTTGTACGTAAGTGAATGCATTCAACTGGAATTCGAACTCGGCTCCCGATTTGACGTTCTGAGTTGATATCCACTGTACCACAACGTACATCCAAAGTTTAACCACTACAAAAGCAGGCCTTCATCCTAAGAAAGTCATACTGTGCATCTGGTGGGATGGAAAGGAATTCTGTACTATAAGCTTCGACCAAGTAACCAGTTAATTGAAAAGTAATGGTCGCAACTAGACGAACTAAAGACAGCAATTCAAGAAAAACGCCCAGAATTGTCGGACAGGAAAAGTGTTGTTTTCCATCAGGATAATGCCAATCCTCACGTTTCTTTAGTGACGCGGAAAAAAATTTTGATTCATAGCTTGATGGAGAAGAGATAGATTATATTCCATTATTATATTAAGTATAATTAGTGGGGGATCAGCTTATTACTTAATAACATTAGAAAACCGATCCCCTACTTTATGTCCAGTAGAAGTTTTAATTATGACTCGGAAAAAAATTTGCAAATATTTTTGCCGCTTGTCACCCCATCCGCCATATTTACCAGACACTACTCCTTGGGATTTTCTTTTATTCAGGTCCTTGCAAAATAATCTCAATGGGAAAAATTTTAATTATTTAAATGACATAAAAAATTACCCTAATGAGTTTTTTGCCAATAAAGCCACCGAAATTCTCGGAAGACAAAATGTTTAAGTCAAAGGAAAAATGGAGAAAGATTGTACAACAAAATGATTCATGTTTGTTTTTAAAAAATATTTTGTTTTTATGTTTCTCTTAAATTTCGGCATGAACTTTCGAACAAACCAATACATACACACACACACACACACATATATATATGAAATGAATTGTTTGAACATTATTTTTTTTTATTGATACTCGTATTTAAGTAGATATTCTGTTTTTAATGAAACAGTATTATATATTTATATCTACCGGCCTGATTATTTAAGATAAATTTTTATTACAAAAATGTGTGCCATTCGGCAGGGTTCGGACCTACCTATATAGGGGATGCTACCATTTGATCACGGTAACGTCTTCGACCTCTCGACCACGAATAGCCTCCAGTCTAAACGAGGTTTTTATCAAGCCTATATAACACAATTTTCGATCCATCGTAAACAACCATATCTGCTCTGAAATGTATCATAATGTCAACAAATGTAAACATGTTACGGAAATCAACGAATTTTAACGAAACTTGGTTATTAGCAACCGACAATTTGAAATGAATTGTTTGAACATTATATATATATATATATATATATATATATAATTTAATTACTTAATTTTTGGTCATAATAAAATTAGACCAGTACACAGTTTTATTAAAAAGTTTTCAATACAGTTATATTTTCGAACTTTTGAATATTTTTCATTTGTAAACGAATTATAACGCGACCCACATAGTAGAAACTTAGGTCGCGTAATAACTCGTTTACAAATTATATATATATATATATATATATATATATATGTGTGTGTGTGTGTGTGTGTGTGTGTGTGTGTTGTGTGTGTGTGTGTGTGTGTGTGTGTGTGTGGATATGTGTGTATGTGTGTTTATGTGTGTGCGAAAGAGAGAGAGAGAGAGAGAGAGAGAGAGACGTAGAAAAAGAAACAGACACAATGGTAAAGCCAGACAAACATATAAAACGGAGTGCATGAAAAATAGAGAATTGAAAATTTCTAGAATTATTAAATTCTTATTTGGAGCCAGTGGGGTTCGAACCCAAACAGGATTTGAAATAGGTTTCCCAACATGCAATAAATGGACAGGAGACAAATTAAAATAAGTTTAAAGGCTTAAAAGAAAATAGTTTTTAATGCTACGACTATGATTCCAAACAATAGCGTCGTTGCGAAAAATAAATAAAAAATAAAAAATAAAATAATAAAATAAAACGCTGGAAAGAAAGAGCAAATGGCATATTATACAAAAAAACGGAGAACTCGGCCATTGCTTGTAAATATTAACAACACTGAACATTGTTGATTTTTTCTTCTTTGTTTCCTTTTATTGTCAGTCAAGACAACGCGGGAAATCAAATAGGTTAGAATGGCCGCCGACACCTGTAAATAAAACTTTTATTTTAATTTTTTGGCCACCCCAGAGCCTAAACTGATTTATTTTTGGAGACTAGTTGCAAAATACTAAAACATTGCATAACAAATTCCAGTTAGGTAATTTTAATTACCACAAACTGTGTCGATTTCATTAAAATTGCGATAAGACGCAAACGCACAAACGCGCATGCCCAGATAGATAGATAGATAGATAGATAGATAGATAGATAGATAGATAGATAGATAGATATTAATCTGAACAGAATGAGATAGATAGATAGATAGATAGATATATGAACAGAATGAGATAGATAGATAGATAGATAGATAGATAGATAGATAGATAGATAGATAGATAGATAGATATTAATATGAACAGAATGAGATAGATAGATAGATAGATAGATAGATAGATAGATAGACAGAATGAGATAGATAGATAGATAGATAGATAGATAGATAGATAGATAGATATTAATCTGAACAGAATGAGATAGATAGATAGATAGATAGATAGATAGATAGATAGATAGATAGATTATTAATATGAACAGAATGAGATAGATAGATAGATAGATAGATAGATAGATAGATAGATATTAATATGAACAGAATGAGATAGATAGATAGATAGATAGATAGATAGATAGATAGATAGATACATAGATAGATATTAATATGAACAGAATGAGATAGATAGATAGATAGATAGATAGATAGATAGATAGATAGATAGATATTAATATGAATAGAATGAGATAGATAGATAGATAGATAGATAGATATTAATATGAACAGAATGAGATAGATAGATAGATAGATAGATAGATAGATAGATAGATAGATATTAATATGAATGAATGAGATAGATAGATAGATAGATAGATAGATAGATAGATGAACAGAATGAGATAGATAGATAGATAGATAGATAGATAGATAGATAGATATTAATATGAACAGAATGAGATAGATAGATAGATAGATAGATAGATAGATAGATAGATAGATGAATGAATGAATGATATAGATAGATAGATAGATAGATAGATAGATAGATAGATAGATAGATAGATATTAATATGAACAGAATGAGATAGATAGATAGATAGATAGATAGATAGATAGATAGATAGATAGATATTAATATGAACAGAATGAGATAGATAGATAGATAGATAGATAGATAGATAGATAGATAGATATTAATACACACAGAATGAGATAGATAGATAGATAGATAGATAGATAGATAATATGAACAGAATGAGATAGATAGATAGATAGATAGATAGATAGATGAACAGAATGAGATAGATAGATAGATAGATAGATAGATAGATAGATAGATATTAATATGAACAGAATGAGATAGATAGATAGATAGATAGATAGATAGATAGATAGATATATGAACAGAATGAGATAGATAGATAGATAGATAGATAGATAGATATTAATATGAAATAGAATGAGATAGATAGATAGATAGATAGATAGATAGATAGATGAACAGAATGAGATAGATAGATAGATAGATAGATAGATAGATAGATAGATAGATATTAAGGAACAGAATGAGATAGATAGATAGATAGATAGATAGATAGATAGATAGATAGATAGATAGATATTGACTGAATGAATGAGATAGATAGATAGATAGATAGATAGATAGATAGATAGATAGATAGATAGATATTAATCTGAACAGAAGGAGATAGATAGATAGATAGATAGATAGATAGATAGATAGATATTAATAAATGAAATGAGATAGATAGATAGATAGATAGATAGATAGATAGATAGATAGATAGATAGATAGATATTAATATGAACAGAATGAGATAGATAGATAGATAGATAGATAGATAGATAGATAGATAGATAGATAGATAGATAGATGGATGGATGGATGGATGTAAGGAGCTTTGATATTTAAGTTAAGTAAATGTCACAATCGGGTCAGTACACTTAAGCGACAATTGCTGCAGTAAGAATGATAATTCATTACTGTTTAATGTCTGAGATAGTGAAATAACGGACACCCACATTCATAGAGCCCTTTACTTTTTTCTAAGATAAACAAAGTATCCAGGTTCACACCAACCGACTTCATTATCTGTCAACTGTAGAGATAACACTTTCACACTGAGTAATTAAGCCTGGTCTGTTCTCTGTCGACCGATATACATTCAGTTTTTATCTTCCATATTATACACAGTATTATCGTTTGCAATTGGCGAACGTTCGGTTCATTCTTTACAAAAAAAGCGTTTTATCGTTCGTTGCATAGAAGAATTAATCGTTTCAAACGCTTGAAACAGAAGCAGTAATATGTTCCCTTGAAACGGACGATTGAATCTATAAATAAAATGAGATTAAATACATCCCACCTTATATGACCTGCTTAAAGCCAGCTTCAATTTCCTCAATATTCTTTGGAATACATCAGTTTAATTACATAAAATTAATTTTTGTCTGCCTTGCTTAGGAATTCAGATTTTTAATAGCTTAAATGTGCGTTTGTGGTGCAGCGTATATCGGCTCGGAACGAGAAATCGGGGAGCCGAGTTCGAATCCAGTTGAATTCCTTGCATTCACTTACGCGCAAACACCCTTAGGAAAGGTATTAATCCGTTTCTTCCCTCCAATTATGGTTTAACGGGACAGATTGGGTTCTATAGCCTTGGATGGTAACCAGTTTTCCGCAGAAAGCAATGGCAACCGAATGCAGGATAATCTTCTGCCCAGTCAGTCATGTCTCTTTCGAGACATGATCGCCCAAAGTGTGTTTCACGTATGGCACTTAACTGACTGAATATAACAGTTGGAAACATAATTAAAACTTCTACTGGACATAAAGTAGGGGATCGGTTTTCTAATGTTATTAAGTAATAAGCTGATCCCCCACTAATTATACTTAATATAATAATGGAATATAATCTATCTCTTCTCCGTCAAGCTATGAATCAAATAACTGGATAGATTTAGTTCTATAGCCTTGGTCAGCAACCACTCTACCACAGAAAGCAATGGCAACCTACTGCGGGATAATCTTCTGCCCAGTCAGTCATGTCTCGAAAGAGACATGATCGCTCAAGTTTTTATCACGTGTGGCACTTAACTGACTGAATAGCGTAAAATAGAATTTCCTACAATTATTTATGAGTAAAACATTTTTAAATTAGTTTAATTAAATAAAATTAATTTTTATAAGCCTTGTTTAGGAATTCAGAATTCTAATAGTTTAAAATAGAATTTCCTATCATCATTTGTGAGTTAAATATTGTTATACCAATTTAATTAGATAAAATTCATTTTTGTAAGCAATGCTTAGGAATTCATCATTTTAATGCTTTTAAAATCAAATTTCATATAATTTGTTAATGTAATTTGTTATTCATTTATAATTTTATAATATAATTTATAATATAATTTTATAATTTATAATATAATTTTATAATATAATTTATTTTATTCATATAATTTGTTAATATAATTTGTTATTCATTTATAATTTTATAATATAATTTATAATATACTTTTATAATTTATAATATAATTTTATAATATAATTTATTTTATTCATATAATTTGTTAATATAATTTGTTATTCATTTATAATTTTATAATATAATTTATAATATAATTTTATAATTTATAATATAATTTTATAATATAATTTATTTTATTCATATAATTTGTTAATATAATTTGTTATTCATATAATTATTTATTATTAAATCATCACTATGTCGATTCAGGATGTTTTTTCCACCTGAATCCATCCTGCATATATACAAGTCAACCATCCGTCCGTACATGGAGTACTGCTGCCATTTATGGTCAGGCGCCCCTGCCGTTCTCCTCAGTATTCTCGACAGACTCCAAAGGAGAGTCTGTAATTTGATAGGTACAGATCTGGCGGCTCGACTGCAGCCACTTCCCCACCGTCGAAATGTGGCCTCCCTTTGTCTGTTCTATAAATACTTTCATGGCTTCTGCTCGGACGAACTTAAGTCACTGGTGCCTCCTCAACAGGTGTTTACTCGTGCAACCAGACTGGCAACTGGGTCCCACCCATTCACAGTCAGGTTAGCCAAATGCAGACGACAATTCTACTCCTGCAGCTTCTTCTCTCGCACTTCCCGCCTGTGGAACTCGCTCCCATATTCTTGCTTTCCTGACGGCTACAACCTCCAGAAATTTAAATGCAATGTCAATACTCATCTACAAACCACTGAACTCTAGCTCTCTCCCTACCCCCGTATATCCTTCCCTTTCTATCCACCTTTGTATCTGTCATCGCATCTGCATTCTCAGCTTTCTATTGCTCCTTTCTAACTAGTTTGTACTCCTCACTCTTTTCTAATTAATGTTTTTACAGTTATGTAGCCCCCTGCTCATCAGTGGCATTTCTGCCTTGCTCGGGGTGAAATGATTAAAAAAAAAATGTGAAATATTAAAACGTCTCCTGAATTTTAATTTCATAAATGAGAATCATACGTTCATTATGTCAAAATGTTTGGTAATTCATTTTAGAGTTTTTCACGTCGATTTAATCCTTTTTTTCTTTTACAATTTTGTGTTAGATTTTAATTCTCTGGAGATTATTTTATGAATGTTAAAATTATCTTAATCGACTTAAACTAATATAAATTTATTAAAAAAATAAAAATGAAATAAATTGAGAAAATATAATTAATTGAAATAAATAAATAACTTTTTTTCTTTTATTTCATTATTTCTATTTTCTTTTTTTTAATCGTATCACCCCGAGCAAGGCGGTAACGCCACTGATGTGCAGGGGGCTACGTAATAGTGAAAAGATTGGAAAAGAGAAAACCGGAAACCACATCCTAAACAGGGAACAAGAGATGAGCCTCTTAACCTGTTCAATAGACATGGGTGGAGTGTGAACCGGGCGATAGATCTATCTACTCCAATTGAAAAAAAGAAAGAAACCAAAGTGAGAAGATTGGAAAAGAGAAAGCCGGAAACCACATCCTAAACAGGGAACAAGGGATGGGCCTCTTAACCTGTTCAATAGACGTGGGTGGAGTGTGAACCGGGCGATAGATAGATCTATCTACTTTAATTGAAAAAAAAAGAAACCAAAGTGAGAAGATTGGAAAAGAAAAATTTCAAAGATTATTTTGTATAGAAAGAATATTGATTGATTAATTCATCATTTCAGGCTTATGAACCTCTTGGTTATTTAAAGCCATGAAGTATTTTTAAATTGCAAGGATTTTTCGAGATAATAATAATTTACTGATACAAGTCTTACTTATTAACCCATAGCTGAAGGAGAAGAGGTAGATTCAAACATTTCCCAAGATTATTTGTGCATAAGTGAATCTAACGAACCCGACTGGAATTGGAACTCGGCCCTCCAATTACCAATATCGAGCAGTTGTCCATTACACTACCCGCACATCCAAATATACAATATCTGGTATTCCAAAGCGGTCGCCCATCTACACTACCGGCCATAATTATTAGTCAACCCCAGTTTTTTTTTAAAAAGAAATGATGTATTTAATACTATTTTAAGTATTTATTGCCAAATGAAAATAGAATGGTTCTTTTGTTATTATTACTTTGTAAAATTTTACAAGGCAAGGAAGCAAAAATGAACTTGTCCGAATCACCTTAAATTTTTTTCATTTTTTCATTGATGAAATTGCAGTATAGAGAATTATTAAATATTTATAAATTCAGTTGATGCACATACTATTGTGCAATATTAACAAAAGAACCATTCTATTTTCATTTACAGTTATTCACTTGGCAATAAATACAAAAATATAGTATGAAATACATCATTTTTTTAAAACACTGGGGTGGCCTAATAATTATGGCCGGTAGTGTAGGTACTGACCAGGCTCGACGTTGCTTAACTTTAGTTATCGTACCAGAACCAATATTTCAACATAATACGGCCGTAAGTCATAGAAAATATATAAACTAATTACTCAATCAATTTTTATGTATTAAATTGAGAAAATTCCTTTCTGGGGAACCAGTGGGGAACGTACCATCTTCATTACTAATCATACGTGGCAGTTAGGAATAAACTTGCACTACACTAATGTTCAACACAAAAGGTAGTTGATTGACAAAGAAAAATTCTCCACGAACGATCCCAAAACCTGAAGAGTCCTGGGTATGACAGTAAACTGCATCCGGTAGGAAGGCCTCTGATTGGGAGGTTGTGAGGAGGATGGAACCACCTCTTAATTGTTGTTGTTCCCAGGTCCACCCTGACCCGGAATGGTAGCACTTGTTAGGGTCCCAGCTCTATGTAATTAGTTATCCCCCCCAAAAAAAAAACTGGGGACAGAACAGTATGAAAGTATATAAATAGACTTTCCTAGAAAAAATATACATTTTTAAAAGGAAGAATATTACAAACAATACATTTTTGAAGGGAAAAATATTACTAGTATTATATTTTTGAATACAAAACTAGAAGACATCTTCAGTTTTCTAAAATCAAAGAATAAAAAAATTTTTTTCATAAAAATATGACTAAACCAACCATCTTACTATAAATGAACATTTTAAAAAATACATTAAACCCCCACCATTTTGGCATTAAATAACCCACAGAGGTGTTGATATGCCGTTAAACAAAAATAAAACTCAAAACCTGAGCTCCATGGAAGAAATATAATACTTTGCGTGTGATTGGATCGTTGGGGCAATATCCATTTGCACTTCTTAAAACGCAATGAAACACTAAATGCACATTTATATGTCCAGCATCTGCAACGTGTCTATAAAAGTTTAACCGAAATGCACTTTGCGCTTGCCAATAGTGTTACGTATCCCGGGTTCAGATCCCGGACGAGCCCCCAGTTTTGTTACGTGTTATAAGTTGTAACAAAAGAAGAAAAATGATTGGTTAAAACACGGGGCTAAATAAGGACACAAATTTAATTTACAAAAAAACACCAAATAAAATATATTACAAATATACAATTTTTGCATTCAAATAGAAAACAGCGTTTACTACTGGCAGAGTGACCGGTAAGTGTTACGAGGGGGAAGGAAGGTGTCAAATATCTTTACCCAGTTAAGCTAGCGAAGTAGTCTAAGTACCATACTTTTTGGAAATCCCCAAATGTGTATATAAAAAATAATTATTAGTTTGGTCAATGAAAGAGTCACAAAAAATATTTACCCATTTAGTTCCATGAGGTTCTCTTTCAGGTTTTAGTTGGTCGGCAACTTTTAGTGGAGATTCTTTCGGCTGGATATACAAATCCTGAATCGGTCCGGAGTTGATAATGTCAGCAAATTCTTTTAACAAGTGACTACTCTCTTCGCAAAACCTATTTTTATAGGGGCTAACACCTAATTTGCATATTTCTAGAATCATTTAGAATTCTCTAGATTTTACTGGAACATTCTACAATCTTCCAAAACGTTCTATTCCTAATTTCTCTATTTAACAACTACTTCATGAATTAAAACTTTTTTGTTATAACAAGTAGGACTCGATAGAATCCCTTACTATAACTTTTAAGACATTATTAATATTATTTTTTATATAAATGCATCCTCGTAACAATAGGAAAAATTTTGTTTTGTCGAGGAAAATGCCGGATACAGCAAGCATAACACAGAAAACACTTTAGAATTCAGTTCGACTGTTCGATCCCAACCTTCTGCTAATTTGCTGATTTTGTTTAGCGGCTTATCAACATATCTATGGGTCAAATTACATTTATTTGTCTATATTTCTGAGATGAGGTAGTATTTACAATATTTACATTATTCGGACTATTGTCCTCATCTTTGTTGCCATTTGTATGACGATCATTCTATTTGTCTATATTTCTGAGATGAGGTAGTATTTACAATATTTACATTATTCGGACTATTGTCCTCATCTTTGTTGCCATTTGTACGACGTTTAATAATAGATCATTCTATTTGTCTATATTTCTGAGATGAGGTAGTATTTACAATATTTACATTATTCGGACTATTGTCCTTATCTTTGTTGCCATTTGTACGACGTTTCAGCCGTTGTGCACTCCAGCCTTCTTCAGGTGCTAGGAATTTTGAACCGAACCCTTTATTACAATCACTGGGGTATATAATCTCCATCCCCTGCGTAGAGCCTCTTCTGGTAGTCATGAGTTATCTCCCTCTAACCCTGTAAGTTACTTGTTCACTTGGCTCAGTGGATAAAGACTTTAGTTAGTTCCTGTGGCTTGACCCAACGAGTTGTGAGTTCAATACCAGACTATAGCAGTGGTGAACAACTAACTTACAGGCCTAAGCATCGTACAAATGGCAACAAAGATGAAGACAATAGTCCAAATAATGTTAATATTGGGGTTAAATTACATTAATCGACTTAAACTACTATAAATTTATTGGCATTAAATAATGTCGAAATCAAAATTTTTCGTACCCAATTTTATGCTTTCAACTATAAATATTTTTGACATAATTTTATGCTTACAGTATAATATGCTTTTTTTAGATATATAGTTTGTAGACCATAAAATGTATTGTTGGAAATTTTTTTAACGTATTGCTGGTAATTTCACTTTATATATATATATATATATATATATATATATATATATATATATATATATATATATATATATACTGCCGGCAAATTTACTATAAAAATGTAATTTTATATTCTTTTAGTGTTGTATTGATTGTCATTTTTCTATAAAAATATAGTTTGTTTTTATCTGGGTTTCACTATTTACCAATAGCTTGGGCCCTAACAGGTGCTACTACCTTGTGTCAGGGTTGACCTGGGAGCAGCAGCAGTTAAAAGGTAGCTACTCGCTAATCTCCTAATCTGAGGCTTTGCTGCCGGGTGTAGTTTATCGTCATGCTAGATCCGCTCGACCTTGCATCAACCGATTATTACTTTTATCCATCGCTGCAAAACGGTTTGATGAGGAAAATTTTATCTCATGAAAAACCAGATTCAAGTCACTGAAAAGCTTTTCACATCGAAGAGTTGCTTGATTAATGGCAACAAGTCATAGCAAATAATGGTAAATATATACTTGAATAAAATATAATTTTACTTTATATTTTGAAGAGTAAACTTAAGAAATGAAAATGATAATTATTAACAACTCAGCTTAATTATTGCTTTATCACACCAATGAATTATCACTGTATAAACAAATGGTGGTGATTTTAAATCAAACGTCTACTAAAGTTCGTCTTAATGTCTGTAAAAAAAAACAAAAACACTTGCACAAATCTTTGCCTTTACAAAGCTGTCCACCCAGACATAAACCCACTCCCAGGGGACCAGTTTTGTTAAATATTTGCTAAAGAAAGAAATTGAGAGCATTCGACCTTTTCTGGGATTTTTCTTGGCCCGATTATATTGCTGGCAACAGATAGGTTAAGCGAATGCTTTGTCGATTATGACGGATGCAGACGTTTTACAAAGGGAAGCACTTTTAAAAAGAAAATCAGTTTGTAACTGTAAAAATGTTTTAATAGGAACATTACAAAATCATTCTACTGATTTTCTTCTTTTTTTATCAGCTTAAACTTTAAAATTGGCAAGAAGAATTAGTACTTACTTTCGAGTAACTTGTCACAGAAATCAAATCTGGATATGCACTTTCGAGGTAGCGCCACGGACTAAAAAAAAAAAAACGATAAAAGCATTTTAAATATCTTCTTTAAACCTAAATTTCGATTCTATTTGAAAGATAATGACTTGAATGCAATCATAATTAAATAAAAAAAATAATTTCTGAATATGAATAAATTTTTTAGGCAATTGCAAAAGAAGTGCTTTGTGGTTTAATGGATATCTGCTATGAGAAATCGGAGAGCCGAGTTTGCGTTCAAATTCTAGTCGAGTCGAATTCATCAACTCGCAATTACCCTTGGAAAAGGCATGAATCCATCACATCTCCCTCCAGCCTATGGATTGAATCGTTTATTTAGACTGTGTTCTATAGCCTTGGTTGGCAACCAGTCTACTGCAGAAAGAAGTGGAAAAATCGGAAAATCTTCAAACTCTCTCTTCCAACAGACATTAAGACAACATGGAAGAGAAGGGTCATAAAATCAAACAACACATTTAACATTTTATTTAAAATTCAATATTTGTCCTAAAGATGTGTTTCTAAATCTATTGGTAACTTTAAGGATTAATTAAATGTATTTTCTAAAAGTAATGCTTACCTTTTACTTTAAACAGAATCAAAATAACGTTCTATTTAGGATACCATGTGAGGTCAAATACAAAATAGTAACTCTCTCTGAAAAAGCGCGCGAAAAATGAAAAAACAAAACAAAACCAAAAAACAAAAACAAAAAACAAAAAAAAACAAAAACGAAACAAAACATCTAAACCAATACGGAAGACCAGAAGTGCAATCATCAAGAATTTATTATTTATGTTTAAAAATAAATTTTCTTTAATATTATACAACCAGTAGATTTAGAATATTATATTTTTTATTCAATATGATTTCATTAAATTTAGTAGAATGAATAAATTTGAAGGCATTAAGGCGGAACCTAAAGAAAAATATAGCGTAAAATGTAATTTGCATCAGATTAACGTGAATAAAAATATCATTTATTCTGAGAGTAAATTTTAGAAGAAAAAAAAAGAAGAGTATAAAATATTGTTTTTAGTAACGAGGAGAACAAATTATGCAGGAAAAATAAGACAAATATTTGTTTTTAAAATAATAAAAAACTTACGTTTCATGAATGAAAATTGGTTGGTAAATATACAAGAATCTAAATCTAAACTTATTTATAAATGGAACTTCGTCTGTGTGTGTGTGTGTGTGTGTGTGTGTGTCCCTTACCTATAGACTCCGAAACGGCTGAACCGATTTTCTTGAAAATTTACACAATTATAATATAAGCGTCTGCGAGTGTTCTTAGCTAGGTTTTGTGTCGAGGTACCCCCGATAAATATCGAAAATCGGTAATCGAAAAATCGGGTTATAGAAGGAGTGGTCCGATTTTAATCAAATTTGATACACTTATAGACAAAGACATAAGAAACGATATTCAGAAGTTTCAAGGTTGCAGTTCTCACAATAGTGCAGAAAATCGATAATACATATATATAAAAGGCAATCTGTTTGTGTGTGTGTCTGTTTATCTGCCTGTATGTCTGTATTTTTTTCAGCCCTTTTATTTTAGTTTTTGCTTCGGGTTTGGCTCTAAGTAAATTTCATTGTAGTTCTTAGTCTCAGCCATGATACCATTTACTCAGAGGACTTATTTAGTTTTCAAAATTCAGTTTATGACGAAAAAACTTATTTGATATCGATACCAGGAAATCAAAATTTGACTTACATCCATTCATTTTTCTTTCAGTCTACGGTTTCGCTTTAACTGGAAACAACTGTTGCTTTTTAGTCTTTCGTGCTAACGTTCAAAGAGTCTGAGCTCCAGGACCATGGATTAGTTTTAAAGCTTTCATTACACCCGAGCAACGCCGGGCTATACTACTAGTATGTACATAAATGCAGGACAATATAGACATGCAAAAAATCAAGACCAAAAAAATAAAAAATAAAACCCGAAATTATAGTAATTCATTATATCTTAGATTGAATAGTAGTCAGTCAAAGCCATATATTAGATTTATATTCTTTGTGTGCATTCGTACCAAAAATAATCTACCAGTTGCAAAAAAGAAAAAAAGAAAGAAAGAAAGAAAATTTAAAAAATGTTCACTTTTGAAATTAGCATTAAACTTTAGATTTGTTAATTTAACAGGATGAATTTCAAAATGGAACGAAACAATTACAAGTCATTTTTTTTAAATAAAGAAATATAAATTTTTAAATGAAACAAATATTAAGTGCGGACTTCTGTCCTTTCTGAAAGAAAATAACGTTTTATTTAATTATTCAAACACCAATTCTCAAAATAATAACATTTTTTAGTTTTATTTAATTATTTTTGCTAAAATGCGGGACGAATTTTCCGTATGTTCACACTTGATATATCATAAATTTTTGACTGAAATAATATCTTCACAGTATTTATATAACTGCAAAAAAAATAATAAAAAAAATAATTAAAACGTACACATGTGATATCGAAAAGGGCAGATAGAAAAATACCAATTTATAAATATTTCCCAAAAGCTTTTTAAAAAAAAGTTCATTAAAATATTAATTTATCAATGAATATTTAGTGAAAATTTCGTTTGAATGAGATAACTGCCTGATTTTTCACAATTATTTTCAAACAGTGGGAAGCGATTTTTTGCTTTCATTTCGGAAAAATAAAAAAATTCATTTCGGTGATACCTAGCGGTTTTTTTCTGGAATTGTCCCTTATGAATATTCTAAAACTAATGAAAAGAGTTTGCACGATTATTCAAGGGTCTGGAAAAAAATGTGGAGCACAGATATTCCAAATATAACAACCTGTGTCTTTTGGTCAGAGCTGATATTTAATGTATAGCCCGGCGTTGCACGGGTGTAATGAAAGCTTTGAAACTAATCCATGGTCCTTGAGCTCAGACCCTTTGGACGTTGGCACGAAAGACTAAAAAGCAATAGTTGTTTCCAGTTGAAGCGAAACCGTAGACTGAAAGAAAAATAAATGGATGTAAGTCAAATTTTGATTTCCTGGTAATGATATCAAATAAGTTTTTTTCGTCGTAAACTGAATTATATATATATATTATCGATTTTCTGCATTATTGTAAGAACTGCAACCTTGAAAGTTCTAAATATCGTTTCTTATGTCTTTATCTATGAGTGTATCAAATTTGATTAAAATCGGACCACTCCTTCTATAACCCGATTTATTCGATTATCGATTTTCGATATTTATCGGGAGGGGTACCTCGACACAAAACCTAGCTAAGGACACTCGCAGACGCTTATAGTACAACTGTGTAAATTTTCAAGAAAATCGGTTCAGCCGTTTCGGAGTCTATAGGTAACGGACACACACACACACACACACACACACACACACACACACACACACACACACACACAGACAAAGTTCCATTTATAAGTAGGTTCAGATTTAGATTATTACAGGAATTTGTCATGATCTCAGTTTGGTGTTTTCAAATAAGATGCTCGTTTTTTGATTCAAAGAAAATGGATTAAAAAATGAATGTCTGTAACGTTTTGGTCCAAAACTTACTCATATGAAAATGGAAGATAGTTGTGTAGAAATGGTGGAGATTCGTTAGTGAATAGAGAGTATAGAAGGGTTTCAATGGAGGATGGTATGGTATGAATGGAGGATGGCCATGTGTGAATGGAGGATTGCATGGTATGAATAGAGGATGGCCATGTGTGAATGGAGGATTGCATGGTATAAATGGAGGGTGGCCATGTGTGAATGGAGGATTGCATGGTATGAATGGAGGATGGCCATGTGTGAATGGAGGATTACATGGTATGAATGGAGGATGGCCATGTGTGAATGGAGGATTGCATGGTATGAATGGAGGATGGCCATGTGTGAATGGAGGCTTGCATGGTATGAATGGAGGGTGGCCATGTGTGAATGGAGGATTGCATGGTATGAATGGAGGATGGCCATGTGTGAATGGAGGCTTGCATGGTATGAATGGAGGGTGGCCATGTGTGAATGGAGGATTGCATGGTATGAATGGAGGATGGCCATGTGTGAATGGAGGATTGCATGGTATGAATGGAGGATGGCCATGTGTGAATGGAGGCTTGCATGGTATGAATGGAGGGTGGCCATGTGTGAATGGAGGATTGCATGGTATGAATGGAGGATGGCCATGTGTGAATGGAGGATTGCATGGTATGAATGGAGGATGGCCATGTGTGAATGGAGGCTTGCATGGTATGAATGGAGGGTGGCCATGTGTGAATGGAGGATTGCATGGTATGAATGGAGGGTGGCCATGTGTGAATGGAGGCTTGCATGGTATGAATGGAGGGTGGCCATGTGTGAATGGAGGATTGCATGATATGAATGGAGGGTGGCCATGTGTGAATGGAGGATTGCATGGTATGAATGGAGGATGGCCATGTGTGAATGGAGGATTGCATGGTATGAATGGAGGATGGCCATGTGTGAATGGAGGCTTGCATGGTATGAATGGAGGGTGGCCATGTGTGAATGGAGGATTGCATGGTATGAATGGAGGATGGCCATGTGTGAATGGAGGCTTGCATGGTATGAATGGAGGATGGCCATGTGTGAATGGAGGATTACATGGTATGAATGGAGGATGGCCATGTGTGAATGGAGGAT
The DNA here is from genome assembly GCA_037127315.1 of Ascarosepion bandense. Taxonomy (NCBI): domain Eukaryota; kingdom Metazoa; phylum Mollusca; class Cephalopoda; order Sepiida; family Sepiidae; genus Ascarosepion; species Ascarosepion bandense. The sequence continues at coordinate 1,478,480 of JBBBDQ010000946.1, read as the reverse complement.
TGCATGGTATGAATGGAGGATGGCCATGTGTGAATGGAGGCTTGCATGGTATGAATGGAGGGTGGCCATGTGTGAATGGAGGATTGCATGGTATGAATGGAGGATGGCCATGTGTGAATGGAGGCTTGCATGGTATGAATGGAGGGTGGCCATGTGTGAATGGAGGATTGCATGGTATGAATGGAGGATGGCCATGTGTGAATGGAGGATTGCATGGTATGAATGGAGGATGGCCATGTGTGAATGGAGGCTTGCATGGTATGAATGGAGGGTGGCCATGTGTGAATGGAGGATTGCATGGTATGAATGGAGGATGGCCATGTGTGAATGGAGGATTGCATGGTATGAATGGGGCATAACAGTGTGTGAATGAATAAGTGTACTGTGTCATATGGCCCTATATATTCAAGGTAAAATCTCTTCTCAATGTAAAGAATTTGTATCTTTTCTGTTAATTCACTCCAAATAATGTAAAGTTACTTATCTCAAATATTAATTCACCCTAAGAAATTAGAAATTTTAAATCCAAGTTTGTTTATTTTTTACAAAATATTTGACACTCTTTTGGAATTAAAAAAATTAAATCAAAATTTGTTTAGCTTGCCTCGCAACAACTCCAACTTAACAAAGGAAAAATTAACAAAAAAATTAAAAAATTAAAAGGAAAAATAAACAAAAAAAATTAAAAAATTAAAAGGAAAAATTAACAAAAAAATTAAAAAATTAAAAGGAAAAATTAACAAAAAATTAAAAAATTAAAAGGAAAAATTAACAAAAAAATTAAAAAATTAAAAGGAAAAATTAACAAAAAAATTAAAAAATTAAAAGGAAAAATTAACAAAAAAATTAAAAAATTAAAAGGAAAAATTAACAAAAAATCATGAAGTTATTTATATTTCGTTAAGTACGGATGGTATTTCAAAGAATTTTTAAAATTTAAAAAAAGAAAAAAAAATGTTTTGGTTTGTTTATCGGGGTGAGCGCTACCGTAGACACCACACTTAGAAATAGCGCACCCGAGTCACTTACATTTGGGGCGAGCATAAAGGTCAGCCAAACCGGAGTGCAACAGAAGAACCTCGGAGAATTTGGTGTGAATCTTAGTAAATATAAATTATTTTTATTTTGGGTTGAATTAACAGAATAAATCCAAGAATTCTTAAATGCTGTGATGACCTTCTAAATTAAAAGTATTTACAATTTTTGATGCAAAAATAATTTCCTTCAAGATAACACTTCTATTTTCGCGACTCTGAATATTGTAGCCTTGTGTCAAAAAAAAAGAAAAAAAAAGAAAAAATCAGCTTAGTAAATATCTGCATTCATTGTCTGTCTTGCTACTAGTAGTATATTATACGTGTGTTCGTGATACTTAACCCTGACGACAATGCGAACCCTAATATTGTTTTATCTGTTCTCTGTCCTGTGGCCAAAAAAGGAACATTTGTGTTTTATAATTAAAGGATTTTATTAAAATGATTTGTGTTTGAGTCTTGTTAACTAGAAAATAATATCTAGTTTCAAAATTAAATCGTTTTTTGTTTTTTTTACTAGAGGTATTTTTCATACAATTATTGTAAATTTTATTTAATTCTTTATGCAATAATTGTATAAAAAATGACTTGGGTAAAACAAAAAAAAATTAATTTATGAAAAAAAATTTTTTTTCATACAATTATTGTGAATTTTACTTGGATGTTCGTTGTGGTGCAGTGGATATCGGCTTGGAACGAGGAATCGGGGAGCCGAGTTCGAATGCCAGTTGAATTACTTGCGCAAATACCCTTGGGAAAGGTATTAATTTGTCTCTTCCCTACAGTTATGGGTTAAATAATAGGACAGATTGGGTTCTATAGCATTGGCTGGCAAGCAGTCTACCGCAGAAAGTAATGGCAACTTACTGCGGGATAATCTTCTGCCCAGTCAGTCATGTCTCTTTCGAGACATGATCGCCGAAGCAGACTGACTTAGTTCTTTGGTTTCAGGTAAAAATGCTGAAGTTTTAATCGATTTGAAAATAAAAGAAGACAATAAAAGAATTAAGATTAAATCATAAAATATTTTGCGTTTCCCCTTGTTCCCATTTTTATCAGCAAATACTTTCTTCTCCAAAATGATTTTTACCAAGCGGTCAGCTTTTTGCTTTTTTTTTCTTACCTCTACGAAGAAGCTATCATTTCTCATTCCCTAACAGATGTTGTTCTATGTCATCGCCAAAGTAGAGGATTTTGTTTATACAAAACTCTGGATTTTGACCCCCAAATATCAAGTTATATCGATGTCCTTCCGCCATCGATTGAAAATTTCTTTACAAACAAACAGCTTCTTCATCACACGTACTGTAGACAGTAACGGGTCAAGGGTCTCTGTTAGTCAACATCTGCCGGCCACAGTGCCGCCATATTGCCATCGCTTTTTCTTCTTCTTCTTCTTCTTCTTCTTCTTCTTCTTCTAGGAAGTTACTCTGAGATTCTTGGATCTACATTGACTTTTGTTTTTCGTCTTTGATTGCCACTTTTACTGATTTATTTTTTATTTTTTCTGTTCCAAAATGAAGTATAGATAAGCAAACAAATAAAAAAAATGTATAATGATAATAATAATAATGAATAATTAAGAAGGCTTACTATCACTTGATCTCCTGAAAGAGCTACTAATTACTAGTAGTGGAAAAATTCAACCAATACAATAAGACAAAGTTGCAACAACAAAAACAATAATATCTAGAAATACTCGTGAAAGCTTCACGGATTTGCTATTTGAATTTTCTGATGAATCATTATTCTTGATAACTGAATAAACTTAAAAGATTTTTCATTTCTGTAAAGCAGACGTTAAACACCTCCTATACTTTCTTTCTTTCTTTTTTTCTTTCTTTCTTTCATTGAAATCAAACAGCGTCTTTGATATGTCTTTTCCTTTTTGATTTCGGAATAGTTTTTTATTTATTTGCAGGGCCTAATGTAGACGCTAACTAAGGAACATAGAAAGTTTATAATATAACCGAATTATATATATATAATATAACGAATTAGTTTTCTTAGAATTCATTTCACTTATTCGCGCAAATACCCTTGGGAAAGGTATTAATCCGTCTCTTCCTTCCAGTTATGGGTTAAATAGTAGGACAGACTGGGTTCTATAGCCTTGGTCGGCAACCAGTCTCGCGCAGAAAGCAATGGCAACCTACTGCGGGATAACCTTCTGCCCAGTCAGTCATGACTCTTTCGAGACATGATCGCCCAAGCGTGTATCACGTATGGCACTTAACTGATACGCCATTTAGAATGATCGCTGACAACCAACCAATCAGATTTTATTAATCAGCCAATTAAATTAACTGTTTTTAATTTTTTTTTTATAATCATATCACCCCAAGCAAGGCATTTTACTATCACTGTTTTGTAGGGGACTATATAGGAGAAAAGTTATGAGAAAGAGTGACAGATTATAAGAGGTGTCAGGAAGTGGGTAAGAGAAGGATGAGAATACTGATGAGAGTGGAGTGGACGGAGAAAAAAGCATGAGCGAGAGAGGATGCAGGTTAGTGAGATAGGAGATGACTATTAACTTTACATTTAAATTCTTGGAGATTGTAGCTGTCTGGAAAGCAAGTAAACGGAAGGGAATTCCACAGGCGGGATGTGTAAGAAAAGAAACTGATGGTGTAGAATTTGTGTTTACATTTTATTGGTTTCACAGTAAAAGGGTGGGACCTAATTGCTAATTTTGTGGCTTGAGTAAATTCATATATAGGGGGCACCAGTGATATAAGAAGGAATTATAGAAGGAATTAATCTTAAACGTTTTCTAAGTTACCCTGAAAATAAGCAGCTTTTGCCCTGAAAATATACAGTTGGTTTATCCTGTGAAGATGGTTGGTGTCATCTTTAGAAAGTTTCCTCTCTTCGAGTTGCAACCTACTTGACTTTTGCCGATAAGCACATTATCTTTTGATATTTGAAATAAGTAATTGTTATTATCCTTGTATTTATTGATATTATTGTGCTCAGATATAGCAACCAAACAATCAGACGCTTAATTGAACCACGAAACCTGCTTATTTTGTGAAATGAATACATTATATATATATATATATATATATATATATATATATATATATATATATTGATTGATTGATTGTTTAATACTTAGTTTTTTATCCTAATAGGGTTAGACCAGTACACATTTGTATTAAAAAGTGTTCTATACAATTATATTGTAGAACTTTTGAATATTCTTTTATTTATAAACGAGTTATTTCGCTACCTTGGTTTCCACCATGAGTGATTTCTTCAGGCGATTTTTAATAACTTAAAAAATTATAAAAAATCGCCTGAAAAAACCACTCGTGATGGAAACCAAGGTAGCGAAATAACTCGTTTATACATACATACATACATACATACATATATATATATATATATATATATATATATATATATACTACCGGGCATAATTATTATACCACCCCAGTTTTTTAAAAGAAATGATGTATTTCATACTATTTTTAATGTTTATTGCCAAGTGGATAATTCTAAATGAAAATAGAATGGTTCTTTTGTTATTATTACTTTGCAAAATTTTACAAGGCAGCCAAGAAGCCTTTGCTTCGGCTAGCCAATAAGAAGAAGAGACTAGCATGAGGAAGAGAGCACAAAACTGGACACCAGAACAGTTCATTTGATGCACATATTATTGTGCAGTATTAAAAAAGAAACAGTTTACTTTCATTTAGAATTATTCACTTGGCAATAAATACTAGAAATAGAATGAAATACATAATTTCTTTTAAAAGCTAGAATAAATATAGATAAGTGGTCGGTGAGCAGGCCAAAAAATTCATATGTATGCATGTTTGTGTGTTGATTTTTTTTTACACTCGCGCTCGTTAAATCTTTTCCGTTTTGGGAATCATTCACCTTTCGTTTACCATAAAAAAATTTTTTACACTGACTTGCGAAATTTGATTTCGTCTTTATACTTCAAAATTGTTTTCAGCGATTCAATTTTACGGGTCATCTAATTCTTTTTGTTGTCTTTGAAACACTATTTTTTGCATCGGTTATATATATATATATATGAAAGAAAACTCAACACATCTAAACTGGCTATAAATTATAATTTATTTCGACGAGCTAATACGCTCATCTCATCAGACAAATGAAAGTGTGGTGTAAAGAGATGTGCACATAAATTATTATTTATAAGCACTTTAGAAGAAGTGCTGAGTTTTCCTTTATGTATATCATATTGCTCTGGATAACATCCCCTGAGCTCTCTGTACAGATCTATCGCTTAATATTATAAATTAAATAGATCTTTTTAGATTATCGTCACTGTTTATGTACTTGGCATAATTATCTATCTATCTATCTATCTATCTATCTATCTATCTATCTATCTATCTATCTATCTATCTCTTGTATTAATATCTATCTATCTATCTATCTATCTATCTATCTATCTATCTATCTATCTATCTATCTACCTTTATTGTTTAATTACTTAGTTTTTAGTCATAATAAAATTAGACCAGTACACATTGGTATGAAAAAGTGTTCAATTCAGTTATATTGTAGAACTGTTGAATATTCTTCATTTGTAAATATGTTATTGCAAATCGCCTGAAGACACCACATGGTAAAAACCTAAGTCGCGTAATAACTCGTTTAAAATGAAGAATATATATATATATATATTGTTTTACTTGTAAATAAACATGTTTATTTACAAGTAAAAAAGACAAATGAATATTTCCGTTTGCTTATCGATGAGAAAGCTGGAGATTAGAGAATAACATCAATGTTCTTACAATGTTCGGAATATAACATAAACAAGACTTTCTCTCTCTCTCTCTCTGACTCCCCCCCTCTCTCTATATATATCAATATATATTCATATTATACTTCATCAATGGCACGACTCAGAGTTTCATGCCCTATGCAATCATCAGGTACATATAATGAACGGGCCGTTCAAATAACGGAACGGCCAGTGCAGAAAATGCACCTGATGATTTCAGCGTGCATGAAACTACATACCATGCTATACACGTAGGATAATATATATATTTATTAGCTCTGTTATATTACATTGAGCACTATTCTTTAACACTAGAAAAATATTTACATATGTGCGTGTACTTGCGTGTATGTGTATACGTATATTTTTCGATATCCATAAATATATATAAATGTGTGTGTGTGTGTGTGTGTGTGTGAATAAAGAAGGAAGGAAAATTTTCTATACTGATGCATTTCATCGTCTGATGGAATTTATCAACGCAAATGATTTTCACACACACACACACACACACACACGCGCACGCACACACACATATATATATTACGCACATACACACACACATATACACTACCTGCCATAAGCATTAGGCCACCCCAGTGTTTTTAAAAAAGAATGATGTATTTCATACTATTTTTAGTATTTATTGCCAAGTGAATAATTGTAAATGAAAATAGAATGGTTCTTTTTTTTAATCCTGTACAATAACATGTGCATCAAATGAATTTATAAATATTTAATGATTACCTATATTGCAGTTTTATCAATTAAAAACTTTTAGGGTGATTCGGACGAGTTCATCTTTGCTTCTTTACCTTGTAAAATTTTGCAAAGTAATAATAACAAAAGAACGATTCTATTTTCATTTAGCAATAAATAGTAAAAATAGTATGAAATACATCATTTCTTTTAAAATAACTTGGGTGGCCTAATAATGTATATATATATATAATCCAACATTATTTCTTATTATCTTAAAAGTGATATGTAATTGATACACGTGTTTGTGTAGGCATCTCTGTTTTTTTCTTTTTAAACAGTAAAATAAATCTACATCTACCAACTAAATTCGGTGAGTCATAATAAAGAAAATTAATTTTATTAGATTTAAACTGTTTAAAAGACAAGTATGTCTAAACAAATATCTATTTTCTCTTACTATAATGTTTACTGGTGATACCAATATATATATATATATATATATATATATATATATATATATATCAACATGCAGTATGGGTGTAGAAGAATCCAAGAATCCAAAGGAGTATCCTGTACATACAGTGGTAGGATAACTCTCTGAGAGAGCTCTAAATATATATGCATATAAATACATATAGAGTAAATATAAGAAAAATTAAGGCAGACACGTTATTTCATGGTGAATTGGAGGTATGGGCCTATTTCAGGCGAACCATCATCAGCTTCCGTCTTTATTTTAGATTCGTGTAAAATGCTTTGTGAAATAAAGACGGAAGCTGATGATGGTTCGCCTGAAATAGGCCCAAACTTCCGATTCACCATGAAATAACGTGTCTGCCTTAATTTTTCTTATATATATATATATATATATATATATATATATATATATGTATATATATACAGTGTATTTAGCTTTAATTTCAGGTGAAAATAAAGATAAAAATTCTCCAACATTTGGATAATTCTTTATTACGCTGGTCCTAAGCTATCTTCAGAGTAGTTGTAGGGACATTAACACACACACACACACACACACACACACACACACACACACACACATATATATATATATATATATATATAATTTGGTATAATTATGGAAGAAGTGTGCTCAAGGTCGTAAATTTGGTAGTAATTTCTTATTTATGTAAATTTGGTTGAAAGCGAAAGAAAGTTTTTTGTTCACAATTTTATTAATTTTCGGGGCATTTTCCATGGTTTACGAGTTTGAAAACAAATTATCCAGCTTCTTTTGAGCAGTTTCTGGTTATGTAAAACGTTATCAAAATATTTCAGTGTGTGAATAACTATCTGTCTCTGGGTATGAGTTTTTTTGTGGTTTTCCAGTGTCCGAGGGTCATGTCTTCACGCGTCGGTAATTATTGTATCTTGTTTATTTACGAATATCACTTACCGATATCACTTGCCGATAGCAACAATACATAGCCACCCATATATATATATATATATATATATATATATATATCGAGAGAGAGAGAGAGAGAGAGAGAGAGAGAGAATAAAATTCGATATGGCCATACCAGATTTCTTTACTCCTCGAGCTTCCCAGGAATCATGTCAACTGGTTTCGCCAGGAACGTTTGTGGTATGGAAGACATCAGTCAGTTAAGTGCCATACGTGATACACGCTTTGGGCGATCATGTCTCGAAAGAGCCAGCAGCTTCTTTTCTCGAACTTCCCGCTTGTGGAATTCCCTTCCATTTACTTGCTTCCCCAACAGCTACAATCTCCAAGAATTTAAATGTAAAGTCAATAGTCATCTCATATCTCACTAACCTGCATCCTCTCTCTCATGCTCCCTTCTCCGTCCACTCCACTCTCATCAGTATTCTCATCCTTTTCTTACTCACTTCCTGACACCCCCTATAACCTGTCACTCTTATAATTTCCTCCTCTGTAACCTCCTGCACAACAGTGACAGTAAAATATGATTGAAAAAAACAAAAAAAACAAAACATGGCTGACAGGGTAGAAGATTATTCCGCAGTAGGTTGCCATGACTTTCTGCGGTAGACTGGTTGCCGGCGAAAGCTATAGAACCTAATCTGTCCTAACTCATAACTAGAGGGAAGAGACGGGTTAATACAGTGGCAGTAAAATATGATTGAAAAAAAAAATGAATAAAAACATGACTGACAGGGCAGAAGATTATATAGGGTGATTGAAATGTAACTTCCTATTTTATGTATGAGTGGCCAGCCAGGGGTCCTGACTTAACACTCTGTGAGCTTTTTTCTATGTGGTTGGTAAAAAAACAAGTCTACAATCAGTCAGTCAGTTAAGTGCCACACATGATACACGCTTGGGCGATCATGTCTCGAAAGAAACATGACTAACTGGGCAGAAGATTTTCCCGCAGTAGGTTACCATTGCTTTCTGCGGTAGACTGGTTGCCGATCCGACCAAGGCTATAGAACCCAATCTGTCCTGCTATTTAACCCATAACTGGAAGGAAGAGACGGATTAATACCTTTCCCAAGGGTATTTGCGCGTAAGTGAATACAATGGATTCAACTGGAATTCGAACTCAGCTCCCAGGTTTCTCGTTTCCGAGCCGATATTCACTGTACCACAACGCAGATCCTAGTCTACAATACCAAACCAAAACTTTGTAAGAACTGGACGGGCGAATACAAGAAATTATGGGCGTTGTAGTGCAGTGGATATCGACTCGGAAAAACAAATCAATGTGCCGAGTTTGAATTCCACTTGAATATATATATATATATATGGCAACGTCTTAGACCTCTCGACCACGAATGACCTCCAGTCTAAATGAGGTTTTAATCAAGCCTATATAACATAATTTTTGATTCACCGCAACAACCATATCTGCTCTGAAATGTATCGTAATGTCAACAAATGTGTGTCATCCTGCCGAATGACACTCATTTTCGTAATATATATATATATATATATATATATATATATATATATATATATATATATATATTGTAACAAGGTTATAGAACTCGTAGTATTTTTTACCTGCTGTTCATGCATTTACTTTTATAAAGAGTGCTCGATACAACGTAGAGCATTGTACTGTAATGGTTGTTACAATGGTTTTTAAATTCATAATATCACTAGACAAAAATTTTCGCGTTTCGAAGCTCCTATGTCCGCTTCTCATCGGGTGATAAGTTGAAAAATTTCATCCGATGAAAAGCGCACATAGCAGCTTCGAAACGCGAAAATTTTTGTGTAGTGATACTATGAATTTATAAACCATTGTAACAACCATTACAACACGATATATATATATATATATATATATATATATATATATATATATATATATATATATATATATTAATAAATATACAGATTATCCTACGTTTACAGCACGATTCGGAGTTTCAAGCACAACGCAATCATCAGGTGAATATTATGAACTTAAGAATTTTTATGAACGTTCATAATATGCACTTGATGATTGTGTAGTGCATTAAACTCTGAGTCGTGCTAAAGACGTAAGATAATATATATATTTATTAATATATATCACGCGACGCCCACTCGCGCGTGTCATGTGATAGCTTTGAAGAACGCTCCTTTTCAAAAACACAAAAATTACGTTACAGTCAAACACTGAGGATAAAATAACAACATCGGAAAAATAACACTTTTGGAAATGGCCAGTGAAGTGGCTGAAAGCGCTTGGAAAGTAAAAAAAATATGGAACATTTTTACAATTCTTATCTCCAGCAAAAGGGAAATATGTAAGAAGACCGCAAAAATCAAATAAAAAAAAGAACAAAATTTTCTTTGTCGGTTGTTTTTAATGAAACATGTTTAAAAGAATGATTGCTTCCCAAATATACATTAGTATATTGGAGTGCATTAGTGTGATCGTCGTCTTTGTAAGTAAATAGTTATATTTTTGTGTATATTTGAAGATGTTAACATTTTTGTTAACGTTTTTATCATGAATATTCACTGTATGTTATTTACATACTCGATTTAATTTGTTTTTCTGGTAAAGTTTAGAATATAACAGATTTGTTTGTTTTATTTTATTTAAAAATATTGATATTTTCTATTGTGATTGTGGAAGGTGAAAAGATAACTATATTTGTATAGAATTTAACAGAAGTCAATATTAAATCTATTTTCAAAATAAAACTAGAAGCATAAATCTCAGCTTTATATTACCAAAAAACAAAAAATCAATTTGATATGATTTAGCAAACGAACTCCAACTTTCAGACATTCTTTGGTATCTGCGATGAATTGGTTTCAACAACCCCGTATGAATATGAAAAAAATGACTAGTTTTGGATTTTTCTTATTTATTACCTTATACTCAAGAAAAATCAATAATTAATTTTTTCACTTCGCGTATTTCAAACGTACAATGGAATCACTACAGATTTTTAACTTGAATAATATCGATAATGAGAAACACTTTTTCAACATTTATAAAATAGTTTTATGACGCCTATAAATACTAACATTTTCAATGTGCGTTTTTCGCATTTTCAATAGATACTTTTCACAAGATAATTTCCGATAGTAACGTTTAAAAAAATCTTTTGTGGTAAAAAAAAAAAGATAAATTGATAATGGCAAAAAACAAAAAAGAAATTTTAATGGTACAAAACATAAATTTCAATGGTAAAAGAAACAAAAATGTAATAAATCGCCAATGGTAAAAAAAGTAAATTTCCAATAGTAAAAATACTAAATATCTAACTGTAAACAGCAGAAGATAAATTTCCAATGGTAAAAAAAGTAAATTTTCTAATATTAAAAATAAAAATAAACAATTAAATTTCTAGTGATAAAAAATAGTTAAATTTTCAATGATAAAAAGTATAAATGATCAATGTTAAAAAAGAACAAAAACAAAAACTAAGAAACAATGTAAATTCTATTTAGAATTTACTTTGCTTTTTAAATTTTTTAAATTTAAAAAAATTTAAAAATTTACATTGCTTTTTAGATTTTTAAAAATTTATTAAATTTACCTTACTTTTTAAATTTTAAAAAAAATTTTTAAAATTTAAAATTTACATTGCTTTTTAATTTTTTTAAAATTTAAAAATGTTTTAAAATTTACATTGCTTTTTTTTTTACTTAAGTAAATTTATATTTTTAAAAACTTTTTAAAATTTATATTGCTTTTTAAATTTTTTAAAATTTAAAAATTTTTTAAAAGTTTACATTGCTTTTTAAATTTCTTTAATATTTTAAGTTTTTTTTAAATTTTCAGTGGTACAAAAAGAAAAGTATAATAAATTTCCAATTGTAAAAACAACAAAAAAAGATAAATTTATAATTGTAAAAAAAAAAAAAAAAAAAAAAAAACGAAACAAACATCGGTTTTTCGATCAGTAATAAAGAACCAACAATCAAATTTAATATTATAAAGTTATCGAAAAATATTTGATTTACAAATTCGATTATTTTTACCAAATAATCGAATTCCAGTCGATTTGTAAACCAAAGATTACGCAACAACTTAATCGTCAAATCATGAATTTTCTTTGTTTTTTTGTTTACCATTGTAAGTTTATCATTTATTTTTACTTAAGTAAATTTATATTTGCATTATTTATATTTTTTGTGAGAGTAATTTAGAATTTCTATTTCTACAATTCTTTTGTCGCACATAGGAAAGAGTCCTGCATTTTTAAATCATTAAAAGTAAAAAGAAAAAGGGAACGCAAATATGACTGGTAGCATAAATCGGGGAGCAGAGTTCGAATTCTAGTTGAATTCGTTGCATTCACCTAAGTGAAAATACCTTTGAGAAAGGTGTTAATCCGTCTATTCCTTCCAGCTATAGGTTAAATAACAAGACAAATTGGGTTCTATAGCCTTGGTTGGCAATCAGTCTACCACAAAAAGTAATAGCAACCTACTGCGGAAAAATATTCTGTCCAGTCAGTCATGTCTCTTTCGAGACATGATCTCCCAAGCGTGCATCACGTATGCCACTTAACTGACTGACCATCAAAATATGACGGCCATATTTAATTTATTTTGTAAATACATTTGTTATAGTGTCTGCATGATCAATCTTAGTTTTTTATTTATTCGGTTAACTAATATTGCATGCAGGAAAGAATTGGGCATTTTAAACTATTAAAAATAAAACTACCCTAAGAAAACTAACAAAGATCACAAAAAAGGCAAAGCAATGTATGAGCAGCCTGATGTCCCCTATTTAGTAATGAGATATTCTTTGCTATGGTAGAACGCGGCTTATCAGATTTGGCATCTTTGTCTGATGAAGAAGTTTTCAGTATGGATGGTAAAACAAGTTTAAGTTTAAGAGTTCTAAGCTTGTTATACCTTGTTTTTTGATCATAACAACGAATCTGTTCATAAATTAAAAAGTAATTTTCGTAAATTCCCAATAAAAATCTGAAAGTATCGAAAGTCAGGATAACTATAAAAACATAATTTACAAAATAACATGGGTTAAAAAAAAACAGTGGTAAAAAAATAGGCTAAAACATATGCAAAAAAACATTGATAAAAATGATTATAGGTAATAATATCCGGGGTCAGGATAACTATAAAAAACATAGGTAAAAAAGAACACGGGTAAAAAAACAAAAAACAGTGGTAAAAATATATGCTAAAACATAGGTAAAAATATTGAAAAAAATATTATAGGTAATAATATCTGGAGTCAGGATAACATTAAAAAACACAGATAAAAAAGAATATTGGTAAAAATGATTATAGGTAAATAAATAAATAAACATGGATAAAAAATATAATTAGAGAAAAGGTAAAAAAACATAGGTTAAAAAAGAACATTGGTAAAAATCATAGGTAAATACATAGGTAAAAAACATTGGTAAAAATGATTATATGTAATAATATCCGCGGTCAGGATAACTTAAAAGAACATTGGTAAAAATGATTATAGTTTAAAAAAAAAACATGAGTGAAAAATATTGGTAAAAACGTAAGTAAAAGACTTTGGTAAAAAAAAATGGTAAAATCATAAAAATCATTGTTAAAACAGAGATTAAAACATTAAGTAAAAACGTGGATAAAACAGGAAAAACATAATTAATAAAACAGGCAAAAAACATAGGTAAACAACACAAAAAAACATAAATGAAACTTAAAGAGTTATAATTTCAGGAAAGGAAAAAAGATATTGTTGAAAGTGATGATAATTAGTTGTTTTCAGATTGTGTAATGAAACTAGTAACAAATCTAAACTTATTTATAAATGAAACTTTGTGTGTGTGTGTGTGTGTGTCTGTGTGTGTGTATCCGTTACCTATAGACTCCGAAACGGCTGAACCGATTTTCTTGAAAATTTACACAGTTGTACTATAAATGTCTGCGAGTGTTCTTAGCTAGGTTTTGTGTCGAGGTACTCCCGATAAATATCGAAAATCGATAACCGAAAAAATTGGGTTATAGAAGGAGTGGTCTGATTTTAATCAAATTTGATACACTCATAGACAAAGACATAAGAAACGATATTCAGATGTTTCAAGGTTGCAGTTCTTACAATAGTGCAGAAAATCGATAATATATATATATATAAAAGGCAAGATGTTTGTGTGTGTGTCTGTTTATCTGTCTGTATGTCCTTTATACAAATCCACAATTTTTATCCGATACTCACCAAACTTCACACAACTATTCTTTAGGCAGAGTCTGAGCTCCAAGACCATGGATTAGTTTTAAAGCTTTCATTATACCCGAGCAACGCCGGACTATACTGCTAGTTTATGCATAATTATATCTCATCGTCTGTATTATACAATAAGTTCGAATTTTAGTTGGATTTTATGAATTTGTTTCTCGAAGACCTAAATGGTTTAGTTACGTGTGCAGTTGAGGGATTTTATGGCGTTTAATAGATCATTTTAGGGAAATAACTCGAAATATTACCTAGAAATCAAAATGATCATAGCGATAAAAATATAAGGAAAATATAATTAAAGCAATTAAACAATTTCATTGCCAATGTTTAATACCTTTCCAAAAATCTATGCTCGTTATTATATCATACAGTTAAATATAGGTAACCACCAACGCATCCACGTCGCAACCGGATGTGACACAATGTCGTCGTTTAAAGGAGGTTTAATGTCAATACCGTGGAAAAATTCCCAAACCCTCTCGGCACTTACCCTTTTGGGGACACCTCAGGCGCCGGGCAATAAACCCAGCCCCCTCGCGTGGGAGATGTAGAACATAGAGGAAAGCTCCTCTGGGTTTTGGGCTTAATGTTTTTTTTTTAAGAATATGAATGGTAGCCAAAGACTGGGATTTAAAGCTTAATTATTTAACTTATTTAGTTGCTTTTAGCTTATATATATATATATATATATATATATATATATATATATTCTTTCTTTACTGCTCTCGTCATTACTGGATTTTGATTCGAGAAGTTTATTTACTAGCAAGATAATTTTATTGTCGTATAAAGTTGAAGAAATTATTATACCAAGATTTATTCGGTTCGTGACCTCATCTTGGTGATCATAGTCACATAGTTTCGGCCGTTTTACCTTATAGTTTTCTTCAGAAGTCTGTCCAGGAGGATTGAAGAAATATCGAAGGAACTACGATTGAAAAGTTCAGTCAGTTAACTGCCATACATGAAACACGCTTGGGCGATCATGTCTTGAAAGAGTCATGACTGACTGGGCAGAAGATTATCCCGCAGTAGGTTGCCATTGCTTTCTGCGGTAGACTGGTTGCCGACCAAGGCTATAGAACCCAATCTGTCCTGTTATTCGTACTCATAGCTAGAGGGAGAAGAGATGTATTATATTATTAAGTAGTAATTAGTGGGGGATCAGTTTATTACTTCATAACAATATAAAACTGATTCCCCATTTTATGCTCAGTAAAAGCCTTAATCATGTTTTCAAACTATTATATTCAATCAGTCAGTTATGTGCCATACGTGAAACACGCTTGGGCGATCATGTCTCGAAAGAGTAATGACTGACTTGGGCAGAAGATTACCCCGCAGTAGGTTGCCATTGCTTTCTGTGGTAGACTGGTTGCCAGCCAAGGCTATAGAACCTATTCTGTCCTACTATTTAACCCATAACTGGAAGGAAGAGACGGACTAATATCTTTCCCAAGGGTATTTGCGCGTAAGTGAATGCGATGAATTCAACTGGAATTCGAACTCGGCTCCCCGATTTCTCGTTCCGAGCCGATATCCACTGCACTACAACGCACATCGAAAAGTTATATAACTTTAAAAAAAAAAAACAAGTTGAGGGCATCAGTCCGATAATACGATATGTATTAATGATAATGTTTATCTAAAAAAAAAAAAAAGAAAGTGATAAAAATTGAAGATTTTTTAATCAAATACTTGCACATATATCACACAATTTTTTGTAAATAACAGAAATCTGTGATAAAAATAGAATTTATTTGGAAGTCGATTCGAAAGTACATTTAAACTTTTATAGGTATGTCCAATAAAATCGTGAAAAAACAGCATAGTCTGAAGGAAAAAGGCCTCAAACTAAATAAAAACAAAGTTTTCTTGGCAAAATGCTTATGCTATCATGAAGAGAATAGATCAAAGTATTTTTTAATTATTTTTACAATTTTTTTAATTGTTTCTAACAGGTTCTAACAGGTTCATTAAGTGGTAGAAAATCTTTTTTTCTCACGTCAGTGCGAGGCATAAATTGACGATAGAGTTTATTCCGTCAAACAAAACGTAATATTACGCAAAGGCATTTTTTGACTGTGAAATTCGGAAATTCTTGCAAAAATGAAATGATGGTCGGATTTTGATGAAAATTTCAGGACTTATTCATAATTAACTGAAATCAGTTTCGAAAAATGTATTTTTAGAAAATATTGGTAAAAACATTATATATATATATATATATATATATATATATACCAAATGCTATCACAATAAATAGAATAAAAAACATTTTGAAAAGCGAAGTTATTTTAATAAAACAAGAAGTCCCACATTGAAAAAAAAATTCAGGCAAAATATTTGTAGGGAAGATTTTTTTTCTACCAAACAGGAGAATCAATTTTATAATCAATCAGCTGGGCGTTTCTAAACGGACAGGCAAAACGCAAAATACTTGCACTTAGTTTGACCTTTTACACACGTGCTCACACATGCACGCACGCACGCACGCACGCAGGCAAAAAAAAAAAAAAAAAAAAAAAAACGGACACACACACAAAAATATATATTGTAAAGAAAAGAAATTGATTTTTATTTATTAATCTGACAGGCCAGGAGATGAAAATAAATATTAAAAATGGCGTCTACTCAAATATGAGTATCCACTAAAACCAAAGTTTCTTTACATTGTTTTATGACTTAAACGTTAGTGGAATAGTATTTGAGTAGACAATCTGTTTTTTATTTACTAAACAGTTTTTACTGTTTATTTTGTATTTATTTATTTTCATCTCCCAGTCCCTGAATATTCGAGAAATTCTATTAAAGATAAAAATGTACCCTCAGTATATATATGCCGAGGGGCAAGAAGGAAAAACTCTTACCGTACGTGTTTCATCCTTGAAGAATTCATTTCAGGGAGATAAAATGCGTAACATGATTTTTCCCCTATTTTGTTATTCAATTTCTCACGATAGTCTACAATATATATATATATATATATATATATATATATATATATATATATATATATATATTACTTTAATCCGAAACGGAAAAGTAGGAAGGTAAATCCCAAGAACCTGATCCTAATTAATATTAAATATTTTAATATTAAAAGATGATGCAGGAGGAGAGCTCAATGTAATTAAAATTACAGAGCCATTATAAATCAAAATAAAATTCAAAAATGTTGAATGAATATTTCATCATGAAATCCCTAAGAGAGAATTCACGTCTCCTCAGCAACACAGTCTCTAAATCAAAATGAAGAAAAATAAGATTAAAAAGGAGAAAAAAAATAACGGTTAAGATTTGAGAAATATACGTCACAAAATTTTGTTTTTCTTTTAAATCAGGCTATTTTTGGTTTTTACTTTTTGATAGAGTTGTAAGTGAAGAGATGGAAATTTGGCATGTCTAGCTAGACATATATATATATATATTAATTACTTAGTTTTTGGTCATAATAAAATTAAACCAGTGCATATTTGTATTAAAAAGTGTTCAATACAGTTATATTGTAGGGCTTTTGAGTATTTTACATTTGTAAACAACTTATTACGCGACCTATGTTTCTACCATGTGGTGTCTTCAAGCGATTTTCAATAACAATAATAGCTATTGTAAATTGCCTCACGACACCGCATTGTAGAAACCTAGGTCGCGTAATAACTCGTTTACAAATGTAATTTATATATATATATCATTGCCATCATTATCAACTACCTGATCAGACATTGTTATTTGAATATCGAAACAATGTACAATTTTGTAGTAGCTTGTAGTTTGTACATGTTTTAAGCTATAATTTATAATAGATATTCATTGCTCTATATTGAGCAATGAATATTAAATTTAAAACAGTTTAATTAAATTAATTTAAAACAGTACTCTATATTGAGCACTGTTTTAAATTAATGTTTAGAACGTTGCAATTATTTTTTTCGTTCCTTATACACACACACACACACACATATATATATATAACTATAATATACGTTATCATTACATAACTATATATAACTATAATATACGTTGTCGCTATACACACACACACACACACACAAATAGACAAACCTATATATATATATATATATATATATATATATATATATATATATATATATTCTATTTAAGGAATTATACACACATATATATTCTATTTACGGAACTATACACACACGTAAATGCGCACACACATACACACACATATATATTCTATTTACGGAACTATACGCACACACATACACACACACACACACACACACACACACACACACACACACATATATATATGACCTGACGATTGTGTTTAAGCATGAAACAGACTGTCGCCATTGTGTGTTGTTCACAATGTCCATTTTTAATGTTTACATGGGCTCTATTTTTGATATCGAGCCCTCATAAATAGAGCGTAACTTAAATCTATATGTTTATCTTATATCAGTGTGTGTGTGTGTGCGCGCACGCGCGTAAAATGTACGATATAAATAAAATATCTTAAAGTGAACAATTTCTTGTAAATAAAGACATTTCCTTTTGTCTCCATATATATATATATATATATATATATATATGCGTAAGTACACAAATAATTCTCTAATCCTATGATAGAAAAACTGTTCTTAATTATTTATCTTCGTGTATACATATATATATACACTATTGGCCATAATTATTAGGCGACCCAAGTTTTTCTTGCCAAGTGGATAATTCGAAACGAAAAAAGAAGGGTTCTTTTGTTAATACTGCACAATAACATGTGCATCAAATAAACCGTTCTGGTGTCCAGTTTTTGTGCTCTCTTCCCCATGCTAGTCTCTTCTTATTATTGGCTGGCCTTGTAAAATTTTGCCAAGTAATAATAACAAAAGAACCATTCTATTTTCATTTAGCAATAAATACTAAAAATAGTATGAAATACATCATTTCTTTTAAAATAACTTGGGTGGCCTAATAATTATGGACGGCAGTGTATATATGTGTGTATGTATGTGTGTTTTTGTGCATGTGTGTGTGTGTGTGTGTGTGTGTGTGTGTGTGTGTGTGTGTGTTTGTGCGTGTGCGGTTAACTTTTCTCATAAATGCCGTGAAATTTGTGCCAAGACACTTACTTTAATAGGTATTTATTTTAAAATATTCTTCCATTATAACACTAAGTCTATGTATGTATTTACATATGTATATACAAGAGTGGATCAATAAGTTCGTATCCGGATACTTTAGTTAAAATTTGATCTGAAATTTTCACTGCATAATTTTTGATTTTGTAATCGTGATTAATATTTATTACTAAATTAAAGGTATTGAAAAAGCAGAGATTATATTGAGTAAGAAATATATGATGTGTAAAATAATTTGTTAGGCTGTGGAATTGTTGATGATATTATGTATGGGTATATTTGAAAGCCATTATCACAAACGTATATATATATATATATATATATATATATATATATATATATATATATATATATATATACTCTATAATTATATTGAGCTCTATAATACTCATTATATTGAACACTCTCCATAATAAAATAAATGCCAGGGCACTTAAAATAATAAAACTTTGAGTACTCTTCACCTGGAATTATATATACATATATGGTTACAAACTGCTGATGGACTAGCTTAGACATACTAAATTCCAATCCCTTATAACAATCACTCCACATTCCCAAAAATAAATCGTTTCCACCATTTTTTTTTCAGTTATACATATCACCCGAAGAGGAGCAGTTCGACTGCGAAACATGAAAATTTTTGTGTAGTGATACTATGCTTTTATAAACCATTGTAACAACTATTACAATATAAAGCTCTAATCTGTATCGAGCACTCTTTATACAAGTAAATGCTGGAACAGTGGATTTAAAATCTGCGTGTTCTGTCACTCTTTTACAATTTGGAGTAGATAGATCTAATTGGAGTAGATACATCTATCTATCACCCGGTTCACACTCCACCCATGTCTATTGAACAGGTTAAGAAGTTCATCCCTTGTTCCCTGTTTAGGATGTGGTATCCGGCTTTCTCTTTTCCAATCTTCTCACTTTGTTTTTTTATTTTTTATTTTTTTTCAATTGGAGTAGATACATCTATCTATCGCCCGGTTCACACTCCACCCATGTTTATTGAACAGGTTAAGAGGCTCATCCCTTGTTCCCTGTTTAGGATGTGGTTTCCGGCTTTCTCTTTTCCAATCTTCTCACTTTGTTTTTTTATTTTTTTTATTTTTTTCAATTGGAGTAGATACATCTATCTATCACCCAGTTCCACACTCCACCCATGTCTATTGAACAGGTTAAGAAGCTCATCCCTTGTTCCCTGTTTAGGATGTGGTTTCCGGCTTTCTCTTTTCCAATCTTCTCACTTTTTTTTTTTTCAATTGGAGTAGATAGATCTATCTATCGCTCGGTTCACACTCCACCCACGTCTATTGGACAGGTTAAGACGGCTCGGGGTGATATGATTAAAAAGAAAAAAATATATAAAAATTAGATAATACAAAATAATATTTTGTCTAATCCTAGCCATCTCTTACCATTTTCTCGGTATTCCCTGTTTTTTTTTTTTTTTATCTCACTGTAACCCACTACGCACCATGGCAACCCTACCTTTGCTTGAGGTAAAATGACTATAAAAAAAATTAATGCGATCAGACTTAGCGTTCTAAATTCGAACTTTTGGTTATAATTTCTAATCAAAGGAATTTCAAATATTTGAAATACAGTGCTAGAAAGAAAGGGACACTCGCATAAATACAAGCACACACACATATATTTGCAGATATATAGTCTACCCCCCCATAAAGATAAATATCTTCTAAAAAGAAAAAAAGAAGTAAAATACAATAAAAATAAATCTCCAATATAACATCAAAATATTTGTATAATTATTAAGATTCAAAATCAGAGGATTTCTTTTATGCAAAAATAAATTTTTATACTTTTTAGAAACTTCGAAATTTCTTATTTGTCTCCACTCTTGAGATGAGATAGTATTTTACACGATTTACATTGTTCCGACTGTTGTCCTCATCTTTATTGTCGTATTCACAATGTTTCGGCTGTTGTATGCTCCGGTCTTCTTCAGGTTATTGGAATTTTGAACTGAACCCTTTATTTTGATCACTGGAGATATATCGTTCCATGGGATATGCCACTCCCGGATATCTTAGTGATCCCTCTTTAACTCAACTTTCTAAACCAGTTATTGATCTCACAACTATTTGGGTCAAGTCACTGGAACTAAACAACGATTTTATCCGCTGGGTCAATTATCCTTGAGAATAATATCGAATCCAATCACCCGAAGAAGGCCGAAGCGTACAACGGCCTAAACGTTGTAAATTTTGGTTAAAAATTTTGTTTTTCTGACGTCAACGCTGGACTATAAATTTGTATGGAAAACTTGAGTGTTTTATTTATTTATTTATTTTGTGTAATATTACGTTAATTTGGAAATTCATGCAAAAATCAGATAATTGTTGGATTTTAATGAAACGTTCAGGATTTATTCAGAAATTATTTTTTAAAGAAAATCTTCGTAAAAATACTGTTTTTTATATTTTACTCGCCATGTATTTAATTTTAGTAAATCGTTTTTTGTTTTTTTGTTTGTTTGTTTTTTTTTTTGCTGCGTTTAATATTTATATTAATTTTAATGACAAGACGTAAAATTTAAATAATCAAAAATTTTTGGTCCAAACAAGACCCCCAGTTATAGAAACTCTGCCCTGAATCCTAAAATAAAGTATTCAATAAAACTAAGACAATATTTAATTACAAATGCTATTAATTACGTTTATGAATAAATTATACATTATTGTTTTCATAAAAAAATTGTTTTAACAAATTCTAATTTTACAAAAATTGTTTTCATTTTCTTTAATTTTGATTAGAATAATTTTAACAAAATTTTAACAAATTCTAATTTTACATTTTTGATTAGAATAATTTTAACAAAATTTTAACAAATTCTAATTTTACAAAAATTGTTTTCATTTTCTTTAATTTTGATTAGAATAATTAATAAACTTTTAAATCTTTTAAAATTCTGTATTAATTTGTAGCGGCCAAGTGACATTGTTATTAATTTCAAAATGTATTTACTAATTATAAATGAAAATGCTCAACAGGCTCCATAATTAAAAAATATTTGAAAATTTATTTTATGTGTGTTTTTTTCTAAATATGGATGACCATACATGACATTATCCGACAATAAGCGCGGTAGTAAACATAAAAAGTTATTGATAATTTTCTAATACTTTCTCAACAAACGTTTTGTAACTAAGACTAAAAAACCAAAAAAGCGTAAAGTCAAATAAAATATCAGATTGCTTAAAATATTTTACATTCTTAAGATTACGGAGTACTTAAAAAAATAATCTAAAAAAAGCGTTTACATCGATAGATGTGTCAACATCTCATAAAAATACCCACCTCCGTGTTAAAATATGGTTTTCTGTGATATTTTAAACTAAAAGTAATATTTGATTTAATTAATCTTAATTTACAGTTTAAAACAACTCTTTTTAAATAACATTCCAAATAATTAAATTTTATTTTTGAAATGTTTTTTAATAAAAACAATTATGGTGTATTGACAAATTTATCAATATAAACGACTTTATAGATTTTACTGATAATAAAAAAGTATATTACAATCCATTTAAATTCGTTTTGAAATACAGCAAAGTATTTTGTTTACTGAAAATATTAAATTTAATTTGTTAGCTTGAAATTGAAACTAAAATAAAGGCTTCATGAAACATGAAAGAGTTTTCATATTTTTAAATGAATTTTAAACCTTATGTATATATCGTTCATGTATGTATGTATGTATGTATGTATGTATTTATCTATATGTGTGTGCGGGCGTGTGTGTTTGTGTGTGTGTGTACGTGTGTGTGTGTGGTATTATGATTAAACACGCAAAAGTACGGAAATTCTTCATAAATTAATTAAGGCACCGATATTCTGAGAATTTGAAACGATTACTTGCTTACTTATTTCAGTGCAAAATGTTATTTATAATTATTGCCTTGTGAGTGCATTGTCAGTACATTATTTAAATAAATTAGTCCTAAATAATCAACAGTGCTTTTTTTATGGCTATCTGTCATTTATATTATTACCTAATAAGACGTACATTAACAGATGTTACCTTTAGATAAGTTGCAAAGTAATCGTTCTAAGTTAGACATTTCACTGAAATAAGTGTTGGATAATTTGTTACGATTGTTTAAAGTTAAAATGTCAGTTTAGTCGGAAACAAAAATCTCAGTTTGATGCTTAATTTTATCTTCATCAGAAGAGAAAATCTTTATGAAAATATATTTTCATTTTCAAATTGTCTGTTTCGATCATTCTATCGGATTTAATCTTTATTTTCAACTCCTTGTATCTTGATTACCATAGATATAGACAATATGGACATCTACATTCTAATTTTGATATTGAGCTCTATTCCCCATTACGAAATATACTAAGCAATATAACTATGCTATGGTCTTGTTCTCTCTCTCTCTCTCTCTCTCTCTCTCTCTCTCTCTCTCTCTCTTTCTTTATATATATATATATATATATATATATATATATATATCAGCATTCAGTGTGGGTATAGAAGAATCCAAAGTAGTATCCTGTACATACAGTGGTAGGATAACTCTCAAAGAGAGCTCTAAACATATATGCATATAAATACATATAGAGCAAATATAAGAAAAATTAAGGCAAATTAATTTTCTCTTTTAAGGGAGCAACCGTTATTTCTATTCGTTTTTTTAGGTCTTTGTGAATCTCATTCGTGTAAAATCCTTTGTAAAATAAAGACGGAAGCTGATGATGATTCGCCTGAAATAGGCCCATACTTCCGATTCACGATGAAATAACGTGTCTGCCTTAATTTTTCTTGTATATATATATATATATATATATGTGTGTGTGTGTGTGTGTGTGTGTGTGTGTGTGTGCATACGTACATATTGCTTGTATGTACATACATATATATAATGGCAGGCCACTCCTATTCATGGATACCAGTCTACCAGGGCGGCTAGCTAATCCCCATTGCAGACGCCTGCTCAAGTACACTTGTGTTTGCTTAATAGCCACAGGGCTCACTGCAACTATGCTGAGCGGATCTTACTTATAGTTTCTGGGAGAGAACGCGTTGTCTAACAGTCTGAAAATAGCCAGGACGCTCAAACCCTTAAAGGGAACTGTCAACCCAGTTTTATTAACAAGGTCAATCCGGGCTATGGTTTTCGGCCACTTTCTAAAGGGGCTGCACACTGGGATCACCTTCTCCATGCCGATAAAATCAAAAAGTCACCTTCCTGAGAAATCGACCATGGTAAGATTCGAACCCGGGCTTCATGGTTAGAAAACTAACAACTCGGCCACACGCTCGTATATATATATATATATATATATATATATATATATATATACTCGCATGTACACATTTATATATACATATATTTATTATTTACTACACATTTGCACATATATATACATATATATATATGAATACATGCATGCACATATATATATATGCATACACACATACACGGGTGCACACATGTATGTATGTGCATACACGCAACATGCACACACACTCACACGCACACACACACAAGCACACACATATATAAGATATCGCACATTGAGTGCTGATGTTAATAAAATGGTGGTCGATAGTACAATATAAAAGAACTATGTGTGTGTGTGTGTGTGTGTGTGTGTGTGTGTGTGTGTGTGTGTGTGTGTATAATTGTGATTGAATATGGCGCGAATATTTTTGGAGACATAATGATTTTTCCAGATATACACTACCGGCTATAATTATTAGGCTACCCAGTTTCTTTTTAAAAGCAATGATGTATTTCATACTATTTTTAATATTTATTGCCAAATGAAAATAGAATGGTTCTTTTGTTATTATTACTTTGCAAAATTTTACAAGGCAAGGAAGCAAAGATGAATTTATCTGAATCACCCTAAATTTTCTTCATTCTTTTATTGATGAAACTGCAAAATAGGTAATTATTAAATATTTATAAATTCATTTGTTGCACATGTTTTTGCGCAATATTAACAAAAGAACCATTCTATTTTCATTTACAATTATTCACTTGGCAATAAATACTAAAAATAAATAGTATGAAATACATTATTTTTTTTGAAACACTGGAGTTGCCTAATAATTATGGCCGGTAGTGTATGCCCTGCTATTTAACCCATAGCTAGGAGAAAAAGAGATGGATTCATGACTTTACCAAAGATAATTATGCGTAACTGAATGTAATGAACTCAAATGAAATTTGAATTCGGTTCTCGATTTTCTAATTCTGAATCGATATCCATTACACCACCCGTGCATCCACATGAGAGGAAGAGCGAATTAAACAGCTATAGAGAGTGTTGACATAGGAATCTGACTGTTTTTTTTTTAATCATATCACCGCAAGCAAGGCGGTGACGCCACTGATGCGCATGGGGCTACTTAAGAGTAGAATGATTGGAAAAAAAAGAAAGCCGGGAACCACATCCTAAACAGGAAACAAGGGATGAGCCTCTTCACCTGTTCAAAAGACGTGCGTGGAGTGTGAACCGGGCGATAGTTTAGTCTATCTACTCCAATCATGGTGACTGACAGTTTTACACTTCAATGCGTGCTTACGGCCTATCATGTTGAATACACCGGTTCTCGCTCGATCACCGAAGTTAAGCAACGTTGAGCCTGGTCAGTACTTAGATGGCTGACCGCTTGGGAATACTAGGTGCTGTAAGCGTATAGTGACGGATGTGCGTTGTGGTGCAGTGGATATCGTCTCGGAAAGAGAAATCGGGGAGCAGAGTTCGAATATCAGTTATAAGTTGAATACCCTGCATTCACTTAAGCACTGGTACTCTTGGTAAAGATATTAATCCGTTCCTTTCCTCCAGTTATGGGTTAAATAACAAGGGTAGGACTTGAGGACCCTGCCCTTAAAAACAAATCACAATGAATCTTGATACTCGAAAAGAAAAATGTTGTAAAAATAAAATTAACCTTACCCAAAATCATTGGTTATGTCCTTAAATGATCCCATAAGTATTGATAGGTCGTTAAACCTCGAAACAAACAAACACTTCAATGCATGTACTGTTGAGTCCTATTTCCACACTAGTTATCTTTATAAACACTCCAATACTGAGCACTCTTCCCCATAGATTTCACCTGAAATTAAAGCCAAAATACGATGTTTAGAACGGCTCATTATTAAACATAATAGACATTCATTGTCTCTTATATTTAACAGTATATGTTTAGAAAACTATATATATATATATATATATATATATATATATATATATATATATAATTATTATAGTAAAACGTATCAAGAAAACAGTATCACTAATGATTAAAATCATAAAGTCCTACCGTTAACAAAACGTTAAACTAAGTCGTCAAACCCCAAAGGTAACACCAAATGGGTCAAGGGGAATCAAAAAAAAAAAAAGAAACAAACAAAGCAAAAGCTATGTTCGAAAGAAAAAAAAACCCAAGACGAAAACCTTAACAATAAAGAGCTCGATACGAAAGTACGAAAGTAGAGCAAAGACACGAACTAAATCTAAATGTGAGCCAAAAGCCGACCGCGGTTTCACTCGCCGGATCGTCAGGACAAAGGCTTATATATATACATATATAAATATGTTACGGAAATTAACGAATTTTAACGAAACTTGGTTATAATCAACCGACAATTTGTAATGAATTATGTAATAGGGGTCGCAGGTTCGAATCCTGTTGGGTAGCACACATTTTCGTAATAAAAATTTATCGTAAATAATCAGGCCGGTAGATATAAATATAAAAATACTGTTTAATTAAAAAAAAAAACAGAATATCTACTTAAATACGAGTATCGGTAAAAATAATGTTCAAAATAATTCATTACATATACATATATATACAAGGTTCTATGGATAGAAATTACTATTATAGAAATTACTATATAGTCTAAATTACGCAAAAATGAAAACAACAGTACATTTCATTTTATCAGATATATTTACGAAAAATTCACAAATATTTCTTGAGTAAATTTCCTCAATAAATTTGCCATTGGCTTTAACCATGGCCTCCAGATGACTTCAGAATCTCCTGCATCTGTTCTGGATGGTCTCCTTGTTTAAGTTGCTGAATGCTACCATAATCCTTGCATTCAGTTCATCTTTGGTGTGACAAGAAGTTTTGTTGGTCTCTTGCTCAACTACGCCCCACACATGATAGTCAAGGAGGTTAGGGTCTGGGAAGTTAAATGGTCTTACTGTAAGGGATGATGAGGTTGCAGAAATTGTTTGACAGCCATGACTGGGAACTCCTGTTTCTGTGGAATGGTGCAGAGTCCTGTTGATAACTAGAGGGTCTTTCAGAAGCCACTCTCTTGAGCCAGGGCAGCATTGTCTCCTCAAGGCACTTGATGTAGGCCTCCGTGTAGAGTCTGAGGCTCTATGGGAAGATGAATGGAAGCATAACATTGCCATTACTAGTGATCCCTCCAAAAACCTTTGTCATCACCATTAGATGGTTCCCAACTCTTCCCAAATCCTCTGCACTGTTCTCAGATTAAAACCCAACCACCATATGAAAATGTGCACATTGGAACTTCTGGTGTGAACACCATGCCATTTCCAAATTTTTAGTAGCGTGAATTGTGTTACAGTTCATTTTTTTTTCTCACAGTGCCCAACAGACCCAACTATACTGTGTGTTTGACAAAATTATCGTCTAAATTATGCAAGAATATAAATAACACTGATATCTCATTTGAACAGATACATTTACCAAGATTACATAAAAATATCTTGAAATACTAAAGAGTAAATTTACTCAATAAAATTGCCATTGGCTTTAACCATGGCCTCCAGATGACTTCAGAATCTCCTGCATCTCTTCTGGATGGTCTCCTTATTTAAGTTGGTGAATGTTACCATAATCCTTGTATTCAGTTCAGCTTTGCTGTTACAAGGAGTTTTGTTGGTCTCTCGCTCAACTACGCCCCACATATGATAGTCAAGAGGGTTGAAGTCTGGGGCGTTAGGTGGCCAAATGTAAGCGGTTGATGTGGTCGCAGTAGCCACCCATTTGACTTAGGGCAGTACCACCTCCTCAAGGCACTTGATGTAGGCCTCCGAGTTGAGTCTGAGGCCCTCAACTACAATTCAAGAGTTCTATTCTTATCAGAACGATCAGAGTTTTCCGAGTTGCCGTATCTTCGTAATCACCTTTAGAATCATCGAACTCTTTCCGAATCCTTCGCACTTTGTTATTGTTATTATTATTATAGTACCTCTCTCTCCCCCCACTCTCTCTCTCTTCGTTAGTTTGCACGACCGTTACGTTTTGTCAATGCCATTCGGCCGTGCATGGAATACTGTTGTCATATCTGGTCAGGCGCCCCTGGTGTTCGTTTCAGTGTCCTCAACAGGCTCCAAAGGAGAATCTGTAATGTGATTGTTCCCGATTTGGCAGCTCGACTCCAGCCACTTTCTTATCGGCGGGATGTGGCTTCCCTCTGTCTTTTCTACAAATATTTTCATAGCTTCTGCTCCGAGGAACTTTGGTCACTGGTGCCCCCTCCACAAGAATTTACTCGGGCAACCAGATTGGCATCAAGGTCCCACCCTTTTACAGTTAGATAAACCAAATGCAGGCGACAATTCTACTCCATCAGCTTCTTTCCTCGCGCTTCCCGCCTGTGGAACTCCCTTCCGTATACTTGCTTTCCTGACGGCTATAACCTCCAAGAATTTAAATGCAAAGTCAATTCCAATATCTTATCTACTTAACTAGCCCTTTCCACATCACTCCGTTTATCTTGTTCTTTTCCTTTCTCTCTACCTTCATAACTGTCTTCACTTCTGTGTTCACATCCTTCTCTTGCTCTTTCTCTTTCACCCCCTGTAGCTGGTTCGTCTTTGTCTTCACTCTTTTCCTATTTAAAACTTTAACTCTCTTATGAAGTACCCTGCACATCAGTGGCGGTACTGCCTTGCTTATGGTGAAATGATTTAAAAAAAAAACTTATAAATAATGGACTGTTCCGTTTAGTCGCGTGGAAAGTGGGGAAAATA
Organism: Ascarosepion bandense; assembly: GCA_037127315.1. Lineage (NCBI taxonomy): Eukaryota > Metazoa > Mollusca > Cephalopoda > Sepiida > Sepiidae > Ascarosepion > Ascarosepion bandense. The sequence continues at coordinate 1,449,199 of JBBBDQ010000946.1, read as the reverse complement.
CTAATTAGTTTCAGTGAGAAAATGAAAGAAAGAAAAGAAGAGAAAGAATCAAATTAACCGGATAATAACAGAAACTGCGTCTTGATACCAGCCAAGAAGCGATTGTATTTTCTTGTCAGACCACGCTGGGGAGAAATGTATTGGTTGATTGATAAACAAAAATGACTTGGCCCAAAGAGTGGTGAGTTCACTCCCTGTCCTCAGTGGTGAGGACATAACCCTGGAAAGTTATCCAGTCGAATTGACTAAAACTAAGATATCCAAAGGTATGGTACGTGGAATTCAGTCATGTGCCATACGTGATACACGCTTGGGTGATCATGTCTCGAAAGACTTAGCAGAAGACTTTCCCGGAGTAAGTTGCCATTACTTTCTGCTATAGACTGGTTGCCAAACAAGACCCAATCTGACCTGTTATTTAACCCATAGCTTGAGAAAAGAGATGGATTAATACTTTTCTAAAGGGTGTTTGCGCGTAAGTGAATGCAACGAACTCAACTGGAATTCGAACTCGGCTCTACCGATTTCTCGTTCCGAGCCGACATCTGCTGCACCACATAGAACATAAGCCAAGGGATCGGTTTGAAATTCCAACAAATATCACCTGAAGAAGACGCAAAGATAAGGACAATGTAACCTGACAATGTAAATAGTGTAAATAGTTACAATACCTTAACTCAGAAATACAGACAGACATTAAGAGAAATACAGACAGACATTAAGAGAAATACAGACAGACATTAAGAGAAATGTTTGTAAAATGCGGAAACGGCTGCTTATTATTATTATTATTATTATTATTATTATTACCACTGATAATTACTAAATATTATTCAGTCAGTCAGTTAAGTGGCATACGTGAAACGCGGTTGGGCGATCATGTCACGAAAGAGACATGACTGACGAGGCAGAAGATTATCCCGCAGTAGGTTGCCATTGCTTTCTGCGGTAGACTGGTTGTCAGCCAAGGCTATAGAACCCAATCTGTCCTATTATTTGACTCATAGCTAGAGGGAGAAGAGATATATTATTAAGTAGTAATTAGTGGGGGATCAGTTTATTACTTCAGAACAATATAAAACTGATCCCCCACTTTATGCCCTGGAGAACCCTTAATTATGTTTTCAACTAAGTCAGTCAGTTTCCCAGGCCTGGGCACCACTCAGTATTTTTCCCCATTTCCGTCTCTGTTTGCGGACAGAGACACAACTGAGTTGACCTCTGCCCGAAGACAGAGACGCAACTCAGAGATGATTTATCTTAACTTATTTATAAATGGAACTTAGTCTGCGTGTGTGTGTGTCCGTTATCTATAGACTCCTAAACGGCTGAACCGATTTTCTTGAAAATTTACACAGTTGTACTATAAGCATCTGCGAGTGATCTTAGCTAGGTTTTGTGTCGAGGTACCCCCGATAAATATCGAAAAGTTTAGGTTAAACGATATCTTCCTATTTTGCAGTTCACATATTTTGCCGCAAGTGACATGAAAGAATCCTCATGTTTGTTGAATATATTTAAAAATCAATTATGTTTGGAATTTTTTAAAATCAATAAAGGTTCGTTATTCGATTTTAATTCTTTTCCAATAATTAATATTGATCTACGAAAAGTTTAATCGCTTTTTGGCTTCAAAATAGAAGGAAATCAATTAAGAATCTATATATATAAAAGGCAATCTGTGAGTCTGTGTGTGACTGTTCCCTATGCACGCCTACATTTTTTAAGCTACGCCATTCAAACTTTCTAGGGACACATATCTACAGGGAAGCCAGGTTGACACATATTTTCTGAGTTTAAGTTCAGCAAATTTTCCCTTTCGCACTTTTTGGCCAATTGAGCCGATTGTTTACATTTGCTCCGTAAAACATCTAAGATCTAAGATGGTTGCTAAATTACGTCACAGAAATCAAATCCCACGTGTCAAACGCGACTAAAATATTTTTTTATTAAAAGAAAAAAATAATGAGCCTTTATATTTAATTTTTATTCCGACGTTTTAAAAATTCATTTGGTCAACAAAAAATGTGAGTATTTTCCCCCGTAATTTTGAAACAAAAGAAATACTTTTAAAAAAGTGCTTTTTCAATCAAAAACAAAATATGTAAAACAAAGTGCCAATGGTTAATCTAATTATTTAAGTCTTCTTTTTTTTTAGATTTAATATTTCATACTTCAGAAAATAAAATAACAAAAAAGCTTTTCATGCAGGAAATCAACTGTCTGTAATTCGTGTGGCATTAATGTAACATTTTCCTCTAAAATTAAATGTCTACATTTTTAAATATTCTTACAACATGGAATCTCCTTTTGATGATACTTTGTGTGTTAGAGCCAACACCTGTTATTGGCATCTTCTACTACTAAAATGTTCTGAGTTGCACGGGCAACCCCGGGCTTTAAATAAAATAAATGCAACTTACTATTAGTGTATTAGGTATAACACCTAACTGACTTCATTGATTTTCCGGAAACCTTGGAACAGGAACTGAAAAAAAAACAAAAAAAAAAACAGTTTAGATTATTAAAAACTTCCGGATAATAGAATACCTAAATTATGAAATAAGAATGAAAGAAAAAGTCATTTTCTGGTTGGAATTTAACATTTTTATATATGACATTTTTAAACATTTTAATTCAAAGTTTTCTCTAGTTTATTTTGTATGGAAAAATGCGTCTATTTTTGTCTGTTTCCGGCTGGTTTCCTGTTTTTCTCCTGTTGACACCCGAAGCTAGATTATCTGTACCACCGAAATGTATTATCTCTGTCTTGACCAAACTATGATAATTTAAAGCCTTGCTCTTTGGATGAAGACAACGAGGAAATTAACAAGAATTAATTGTACTGATTTCATCGCCGTTTTTTATCAAATGTAGCTTATGGTTTTCTAAATTCTCCAAACGCTAACCAAAGAGGAATTATTAGTATATTATTATTATAGTCTGAGATCAATTATCTTCTAAACTTATTTATAAATGGAACTTTGTATGTGTGTGTGTGTGTGTGTGTGTGTGTGTATGTGTGTGTGTGAGCGTGTCTGTATCCGTTACCTATAGACTCTGAAACGGCTGAACCAATTTTCTTGAAAATTTACACAGTTGTGCTATAACCGTCTGCGAGTGTTTTTAGCTAGGTTTTGTGTCAAGGTACCCCCGATAAATATCGAAAATCGATAATCGAAAAAATCGGGTTATAGAAGGAGTTGTCCGATTTTTAAAAAAATTGTTACACTCATAGACAAAGACATAAATTAATACAACTATTTAATTCACAAAAATATTTAAAAACAGCTAAGAAAAAAAAATCCGGAGATTTGAAATAGTTTATAATTTTTGCCTATCTCATAATAGGAAAAGAACCTAAAAATGTATCAAATCTTTTTATACCTGAATTTCTGAGTCGAGAAATTATTATTTAGAGTAGGACATTTGACCCTATTGTTGTTGTTATCAGAACGTTTCAACTGTTGTGTCCTCCGGCTATCTTCAGGTAACTGTCAATCCGGGTAACTTTCAGTGAATTTCAAACTAAACCCTTTATTTAATCTACGCGGTTAGATTGTTCTCATTACACGGTCCAAATTTAGGGATATCTGGTCTTTAGAGTCGAAGGGCTCTTAAATAAAAGTCTATGATTACTCCAGATTTTATTTTATTGCTGTGGTGGGAGTAACAACAAAATAAAATAAAGATAGCACCAGGAGTAGTTATAAGCTTCTATTTCAGTGCCTTTAGAATTTGTAGGATCCAGCCGAAGAAGTGAAATTCATCGAAAATATCTGGTCTTGTTCATCTAGAACTTCTCAGTTATTGCTTGCTTTATTTCCTCAGAGTCTACATTACCCGAGCCAGGGATTGACACGCAATTATTATATATAATGAAGACGAACAGTCAATATCCTAAATCATGGGATAAATTAATTGAAAAAATAATTTTCAATTTACAAAAAAAAAAAAAAAAAATTATAGATATATCTCAATTTGAAGTTGTTTATTCCAATATGAAGTTGTTTATTCATATTTTGAAGTTGATTGTTTTTAGGTTTTTGACAGTTTCTCAATTTGAAGTTGATTGTTTCATTTTGAAGTTGATTGTTTTATTTTGAAGTTGATTGATCCAATTTGAAGTTAATTAATCCATTTTGAAGTTGATTAATCCATTTTGAAATGATTATTTCTCATTTTGAAGTTGTTTTCCAATTTGAAGTTGATTAATCCATTTTGGAGTTGATTAGTACTCTTTTCTTTGTTTTTAACGATATTTTTTTTGTTTCTTTCCTTACTTTTTGAAAAATAAAGATAAAATTTAAAAAAATTAAATAGCGATCATGTAACCTTCAAAAAAGCAATACTTAAAGTTTAAAACGCATTAAAAACATTGAAAAGTCTCTCTTGCAGCTTTTATTTTAGAAGAATTCCAAGCTAATAGATTAAATTTAGTATTTTCAATAAGAAAAATACTTTGCTGTATTTTAAACTAAATTTACATTAGTTGGAATTATTTTCTTCAATAATCAATAAAATCGTCCATGTTGACAAATCTGTCAACACAACATAATTCTCTTTATTGAAAAAAATAAAATATAAAATATACTTTCCAGAAAATTTATTTGCGAAAATTTAACTTTTAAAATTTAAAGTTTCTTCTTCTTTTATGTGCCATGTCCTTTCAGGACGTAGCCGATCATGGCTTTCCACATCTCCCTATCCATGGTGGCTATTAGCAGGCTTTCTTCTATTGCACCATGCAACCTTCGTTCCTTCATCTACCTAATCAGGTCTTTCAAATATGTTATCCGCTGCTTTCCCCTGTCTCTTTTTTCCCTCTATCTGACCTGTTAGTATCAGGTTCTCCAAGCCCTCCTTTCTCATTGCATGTCTCAGGAACTTTAGCTGTCTCTTCCTGATGCTCAGTATTAATTTCCTTTTCGTTTCCATCCTTTCCAAAACCTCGTCATTGCTCAAATGCTCGGTCCATGATATCCGCAGCACCCTTCTCTAGAACCACATTTTAGTTGCTTCAAGTTTTTCCTTCATCTTCGATGATATTGTCCAGCATTCACTGCCATATTGAAGAACCGATATCACATAGCAATCCAGTACTCTATTCTTTGTTTCTAGCGAAATTGTCCTGTTTTTTAATATTTTACTCAACTTCTGGAATGCTTCCTTCGCCATGCCAATTCGATTTCGGATCTCTGTGTCGCACTTTGCGTCTTCTATTAGAACACTTCCCAGGTATTTAAATTTTTGTACTTGCTTGATTTTAGTGTACCTCACCTGTATTTGGCATTTTGGGCTGCCCTTTTTGCTGATGACCATGCATTCTGGTTTATTGCAGTTTATTTGTAGTCCTTTCTTGTCACTCTCTTCAGCTACCTTCTGTAGGAGGTTTTGTAGTTTTCATTTCGTGTCTGCAAGCAGCACTGTATCATCTGCGTACCTTAAGTTGTTTAAAATCTGGCCTCCGATGACGAATCCTGGCATTACTTCTACGGTTCTCAGAATAGTCTCCCTGTACAAGTTGAATAGATTGAAACAAATATTACTCACTTTCAGTATTAAATATCGTAGAAAAGCAACTTTTTAACACAGAGTTGTCGTCTTTATGAGGTGCTGACATATCTAGATGTTTGGGAAATTTAAATAAAGGGTATACAACTGTAAAGAAAACCTTAAATGCAACCTGAATCCCCCTTTTTTTCTATTTTTTTTTTAAACTACCCAGCAATCTTAAAAAATTAAGAAAATATTCCATCCAATATAATATTATATTAAATTTTAAGTACTTTGTAAACTTTTGCATTGATGATAAGAAAATACAGTTTTAATCTAATAATATCACTTGACCACTATAAAATAATACAGAATTTTATAAACTTTAAAAGTTTATAAATTATTCTAATTAAAATTCAAAAAGTGAAAATTCTTGTAAAAGTCATAATCCATGGAAACATTTTTTAAATAATAATGTCTATAATATATTTTATCCAGAAAATCAATTAAAATCGTTTTAAATTAAATAATGTCTTAATTTTCATATTTTATTTTACGATTCAGAGCAGTTTTTCTGGTAATGTAGAATTCTTTTTAAGCCAAAATAATTTAATGATTTAAATTCTTTGATGATTTAGCCTAATATCTAAAAACACTAAGTGCTACGAAAAAGAATTTTTCGATATAAAAATAATATTTTTAGGAAGATTTTCTAAAAAAGAAATATTTAAAAAATAATTTAAATGATTTCTGAAAAGTTAAGTTTTATTCATATCCGACAGTTTTCGGATTTTTGAAATAATTTCCAAATCAATATGTTTTTGACTGCAAAAAGTCTTTAAAAAGATTTCTCGTATACATACCGAGTTGACGACAGAAAAACAAGATTTTTAACCAAAATCTTTTAAAAAAACATTTCAAACAATTACATAACAATTCTTTGATCTATCATCTTAGTGATAAAACAAAGGTTTTGATGATAATTTGTGTGTATAGTGTCGAAAGCATTTTTTCAGGTATCCTTTTTTTAGTGAATTTTTGCAGTTAAGCGCGTTTTGTTAAACTTATTTTATTTTTTATGTACCTCCACAGATTCGCAATACATAAGCTTTAAAATTAATTTTAAAAAACTATGAATCTTTCTTGAAGTTTTTATTTCAGCTTTAATTTCAAGCCAATAGATTATATTTTCAATAAGAAAATACCAAACTGTATTTCAAATTTAAATTGACTGGAAGGAGTTTTTATATTGAAATCAGTAAAAATTAGTGATTTTAGCTCGATTTTTTCAGCTATCTATCGTCACAATTTAATTCTCTTTATAAAAAATGTTTCAAAAATAAAATATATATCTTTCTGAAACTTTATTTCATGAATATTAGCTTATTTAAAGTTTAATTATACTACTTTGAAAGGAATATTATTTGCATTTAGTCAAATCGTTGTGGTGCAGTAGATATCGGCTCGGAACGAGAAATGGGGAGCCGAGTTCGAATTCCAGTTGAATTCATTGCATTCACTTACGTGCAAATACCCTTAGGAAAGGTATTAATCCGTCTCTTCCCTCCAGTTATGGGTTAAATAACAGGACAAATTGGGTTCTATAGCCTTGGATGGCAACCAGTCTACCGCAAAAAGCAATGGCAACCTACTGCGGGATAATCTTCTGCCCAGTTAGTCAAGTCTCTTTCGAGACATGATCGCCCAAGCGTATATCACGTATGGCACTTAATTGACTGATCACAGAAATGCATTTTTAGCACGAAGATATATGTTTATTTAAGATGTAAGACAGGTTGACAGCTTGACTGACAGACAGAAGTTTATCTAATTTTATCTAGGGTGGACATATCTGTAAAAATTATTTGAGGGATATGACGTGATCGCCTTTTTTTATATAATTTATAACTACCCAGTAATCTTAAGAAATAGGAAAATATTATTAGTAATCTTGTGTTTTATTGAATTTTAGGCACGATGGATTTAAATTTACTATACTAATCGCTTTTAGTTTTTTGATTATATCGTGTATGGATGTGCGTATTAATAAAATTTGATACAAGTATGCACACACACACACACACACACACACACACACACACACACACACACACACACACACACAAATCAAAATTCTTTTAAAAATATTAATGGTCTTTGAATTTTAGTCAGCTTTTTCATTTGTGATTCGTAAATATATTTTTTACTTGATAACAATATCACTTAACCGGATGAAAACCGATAGAAAAATGTAAAAGATTCAAAATTTTATAAATTATTCTAATTAAAATTTTTAAAAAGTACAAACAATTCTTGTAAAAATTAATTATAATCTTGAAATGGTTTTCTTAAGAAAACTGTGTCCATAATATAACTCATTCATAAAATCAATTAAATTATTTTTTAATGAAATAATATCATATTTTTATTACATTTTACTATTGAGAGCAGGTTTTCGCTAACTGGGTGGTCCTCTTTTACAAAAAAAAAAAATTATTGATTTAAATTCTTCACGATTTCAGCTTATAATTAATATAAACATTAAGCAGTAAAAATATTAATTTTTCGAAATTTCATAAAATTAAATAAGTGGTGGATAACAGATGTAAAAACACACAACATTTTTTTTTAAATGTCAATGGTCTTTGACTCTTAATCAACTTTTTCATTTGTGATTCGTAAACATAGTTTTTACTTGATAACACTATCACTTAGCCAGATGAAAACCGATAGAGAAATGTGAAAGATTCAAAACTTTATAAATTATTCTAATTAAAATTTTTAAAAAGTGCAAACAGTTCTTGTAAAAATTAATTATAATCTTGAAAATGTTTTTCTTAAGAAAACAGTGCCCATAATAAAATCAATTAAATGATTTTTTAATTAAATAATCATATTTTTATTACAATTCAGAGCAGATTATCGGTAACTGGGTGGTCCTGTTTTACAAAAAAAAAAAAAAGAAATAAATAAAATAAATAATAAATAAAAAAATGAAAAATAAAAATAAAATAAATTATTTAAATTCTTCAAGAACTTCTGCTCATAATTAATATCAACACTAAGCGGCAAAAACATTAATTTTTCGAAATTCCATAAAATTAAATAGGGGGTGGATAGCAGGTGTTTTTAAAACGATTTTCGAAAAGAAAAAGAAATATTTCTAAAATAATTTAATTAATTTGTGAATGAGTCCTGAAAGTTTCATTAAAATCCAACAATTATTTGATTTTTGCAAATATTTCTAAATCATTATTTTTCAACGCAAAAAAAAAAAAAGGCGAAAAAATTTCCTAGACTGACGCAAGAAAAATAAGTTTTAATCAAAATTTAGAATGTTTTAAAAGGAATAAAAGATATAATTTACTAATAAAAGTCTTTAGTCTTTCCTCTTAATAATATGATAAAGATCTTGATGATAACATTTTGTTTTTATTAAATTTGGGACATTTTTACATTATGGTTTGCTCATTTTCTAGCGAATCTGTGGAGGTACCCATTTCTAAACAATTTTCTTTCGTTGTTTTCTTATTTCTTAATTCATTTTTGTTCAACAGAAACAATTTAACACCACTAAATTCCCAATTTCTTAAAGTTCATGAAAAGCTGAAAAATAAATTTTATTACTTTAGAAAAAAATAGTTTTAATTCTTTTTTTTTTTTTTTCGAAAAAGACATCGGAGTGCAAAAACTCAAAGCATAAAAGATATTAACGATGGTGTCAATGCAATTCTTTAAGGTCGGTAATAGAAATTTTATAACCAAAACCGTTTATGTGCGTCATTTTTGCCACGGAAGTCTTGCCGATGGATTTTGGCTTTCGTGTTAATTGAGTTATTTGAAGTGATTGCGAGGCATATGTACCTCTGAGCTATGTCATCGACTGGGAGAAAGGCACGTTAGCCATAGCTTTCCTCCTTCCATTCCTAATAACCTCTTCAGTTCGCTCTTCGACAAAACTCTTACATTAGTGGGTGGTCCGAAGTTAGTTGCACATGGCCACTGATAAACAGTCGTCCGTTTCTTTACGATTACTTTTGAACAATTCGCGTCAGACAGTCATTTCTTAGGCATCCAGATAAACTATGTCGGTTTAAGCTTCCTTCGCGTTGTACCGTTTCCTTTCATACCCGGTGTCTTTCCCCAACCTCTTACAGAGATCTACTTGGATTTTTTCGGGGGTAGGGGTGGGGTATTGTATGTGTGCGTCTCAGTGTGTGTGTATGTATATGTAAGTGTGTGTATACGCATATAATTTCATGGCAAACACATATAAGAGAAGCCTGACATCAAGAGGAGTGCAGCATTCGTTTACGCATGTCTACGCAGTCGTCGCCGGTTCTTCGCCTTTCTCAACGTAGACACGCCTTTAAATTGACATTAAAGTAAAAGACTTTCTTTTTCATTGTGTCTTTCCTTTTCCTTTCTGTGGGCTTCCTTTAAGCGATTGGCTTAAATGTTCTTATCAGTTTCACTTCCGTTAATGCCACTTCCTTTTCAAAAAAAAAAAAAAAAAAAAAAGAAAAAAAAAGACGAAACAGATTCATTTCAAGAGCTTTAACCACGCCCATTTTAATAATAATAATAATAATAATAATAATAATAATAATAAAGACATTATTGTTAAAAACCAGAAGGAGAAAACTTGTCTATTAATTGATATGGCTTGTCCAGCGGATTGTAACATAGCAATCAAGGAATTTGAAAAACTGTCAAAATATAAAGACCTGGAAATTGAAATAGAAAAAATGTGGAAATTGAAAACAAGAGTTGTGCCAGTGATAGTAGGTGCACTTGGAATGATAAAAAATGGAACAAAACAACACATTGAAAGAATCCCTGGAAACCCCAGCTTAAGAGATATACAAAAAATTGTCTTATTAAGTACAGCCCACACACTAAGGAAAACGTTATCTATGTAATGCTGGGGATGATAGGGAGGATAGAAAAACATGAAATGGAGTCATAACAACACGCCACTACCTGCCTTAGGTCTCCCCGCAGACTTGGTTGGTAGTGAGACCAAAGCAGAAATCGAAATATGATGAAAAATGACATAATAATAATAATAATAAAATGAAGAAAAGGCAGACGATAAAATCTGGCCCTTTTTCTTCTTTTTTATTTCTTTTTTTTTTCCTTCTAAAACATATTTGCCAATTTCAGTGAAATGAAACTAATTCCCCTGACAATTTATACCCAGTTATCCGATAAAATATACAAAAATGAATAACTACATTTCTGAATGTATGCATGTCAGTATTTACTTATATTTTTGTAATGACGCTATTATTAGTATAAATTGTTTTTATAAATGAGTAATTAAGTCTATCGGCTTTAGCAACACTAGCATTTAAAGGCCTCGTAAATTATCCGGAAATTCAAGAACACTTGTTAGTATCATTTAAATTTAATTGTAAATCATGTCATATATTCGGCACATAGGACTGTTTATTCTGTATCTACTAGTTTGCATCACAAGTTTATATTATTGGCATCATAAAGAGAGAGAGAAAAAGATAACGAGAACATGATATATATATATATATATATATATATACAGAGAGAGAGAGAGAGAGAGAGAGAGAGAGAATTGGGTAAATAGTGTGATAAAGAGGGAACGAGGTGACAAAGATAGTGTAAGAGATGAAAAGCAATAAAGGGAGAGAGAGAGAGAGAGAGAGAGAGAGATGGGAAAGAGAGATAAAGAACGATAAAAGGAGGGATAAAAAGGTGGTAAAGATATAGAGAGAGTGAGACAAAAAGCAATAAAGGGAGAGAGACAGAGGTGTTGAAAGAGAGAGATGAGCGACAGAGAGAGGGCGGAAGATAGAGGTGAGAAAGATAAGGAAATAAAGGGCAATAAAGAGAGGAAGAGAGAAGTAGGAAAGATAGAGAGTGAGAGATAAAGAGCGACAGAAAGAGATAAAAGGTGAGAAAGATATATATATAGAAAGAGAAATAAAGAGCGATAAATGCAGATAGAGATAGGTAAAGATAGAGAGCGAGCGATAAAGAGCAATAGAGAGAGAGAGAGAGTTGGAAAAGAGAGATAAAGAGCGATAAAGAGAGGGAGATAGAGATTGTAAAGATAGAGAGTGGGATATAGAAAGATATAAAGAGAGACGGAGGTGGGAAAGATATATAGAAATAAAGAGCGATAAAGGGAGGGAGACAGGTGATAGATGGGAGATAGAGAGAGATAAAGAGAGATAAAAAGTGATATATATATATATATATATATATATATATATATATATATCAGCATGCAGTTTGGGTATAGAAGAATCCACAGGAGTATCCTGCACGTACAGTGGTAGGATAACTCTCTAAGAGACGTTTAAATATATATGCATATAAATACATATAGAGCAAATATAAGAAAAATTAAGGCAGACGCGTTATTTCATGGTAATTCGGAAGTATAGGCGTATTTCATGTAGAATCCTTCGTTGAATAAAGACGGAAGCTGAAGATGGCTCGCCTGAAATAGGCCTGTACTTCCGAATTACCATGAAATAACGCCTCTGTCTTAATTTTTCTTATATATATATATATATATATATATATATATATAGCGAGACAGAGGTGGTAGATATAGAGATTGGGAGATAAAGGAGAGAAGATAAAAGTAGCAGTGATTGTTGAATATATTTTTTCTTAATCATTTCACTCCAAGTAAGGCGATAAAGCCAATAAGACGCAAGGATTTTACCGAGCGTGAAATAATTATTAAGGAGAGAGGTTACAAGATTACGATTGACATTGCATTTAATTTTTTTGAAAATTAAATATGACTGGCAAGCAAGAAACAACAAAAGAGGCGATTTTCTAACCGCCCCTTAGGAGTAGAACAAGGCTGAAAGTATGGGGAACCCAGTGAGGATTGAACTCATTACTCAGTTGTAATGATTCTAGCGAGACAAGCTTGTTAACCATTACACTACGTTGAGTTGTCCAAAGAAACAGGAGGAGGGTTTCACAAGGTTGTACTCTCCTATGACACTGTCAGCCTTCTGCCTTCGGGTGGAGAGCGCTCTCTGCTTCCGAGCAGAGAGCACTAACCCAGTCGTGGTTCCGCTGAAGAGTAGAATCACGACTGGGGAAAAATAGACAGATATTTTTGGCCTGGCTATATGGCCGGAAGACCCACAATAAAAAGAGATTGTGTCACATCTAGCCTTGCGTGGGAAGGTTGGTAAATACCGAGAAGTACTAAAAAAGAAACTGTTAACATTGAACGTCCAGTTACATCCAGCCATTTGAATTATAAAATGATGAGACCTAGTTGCCAGTATAGTACTGCACTAAAATTTATAAAGTCGAGTTCAGTGCTTTACGTAATACACACTTGGGTAATCATGTCTCAAAAGAGACACGACTGACTGGGCAGAAGATTATTTTTTTTAACTTTCTACGGTAGACTGGTTGCCGACCAAGGCTATAGAACGCAACCTGTCCTGTTATTTAACCCATAACTGGAGGGAGAAGAGATGTATTATATTATTAAGTAGTAATTAATGGGGGATCAGTATATTACTTCATACCAATAGAAAATCGATCCCCCATTTTATGCCCCTGTAGAAGCTTTAATTATGTTTCCATTATATTCAGTCAGTCAGTTAAGTGCCATAAGTAATACACGCTTGGGTGATCATGTCTCGAAAGAGTGACTGGGTAGAAGATTATCCCACAGTAGTTTTTTTTTTACTTTCTACGGTAGATTTGTTTTTCGACATCCGAGAGAGAAAAAGACCTCGCTGCACGCACTGTCGTCTTGCCATCTGATTAGACTGCTCGTGGTCGTTAGTGGTCCAGTTAATATCGACCCAGTTGAATTTGTTGCAATCATATACGCACAAATACCCTTGGGGAAGGTATTAATCCATCTCTTCCTTCTAGTTATGGGTCAAATAACAGGACAGATTGGGTTCTATAGCCTTGGTTGGCAACCAGTCTACCGCAGAAAGCAATGGCAACCTACTGCGGGATAATCTTCTGCCCAGTCAGTCAAGTCTCTTTCGAGACATGATCGCCCAAGCGTGTATCGCGCATGGCACTTAACTAACTGACTGACGGAAGATTTGTTGCCGACCAAGGCTATAGAACCCAACCAGTCCTGTTACTTAACCCATAACTGGAAGGAAGAGACGGATTAATACATTTCCCAAGGGTTTTTTCGCATAAGTGAATGCAAGGAATGCGAACTCGGCTCCACGATTTATCATTCTGTGCCGACATCCAGTGCACCACAACGAACACGAAACTATTATTTAAAAAAAATGACAGACAAGTGTTAAATAAGGATTAAAAATAAAAATTTAAAACTTTAACTGTTAAACTAAACAAATTGTTTCTGTCTTTAGTAAAGTAGGTACCTCCAAAAAATCGCTAAAAATCCGCATAAAACCAGCATAGTATGAATAAAAAAGGCCCAAAACTTAATAAAACGAACTTTTTCCATTAAAATGTTTATATTATTATTAAGAGAAAAGATCAAAGTAATTTTTAATTATTTAAAAAAAAAAATTAATCCCTTCTAACATTTTCGAAATTTTGTCAGAAAATTTTGTTTTGATTTGAGTTAGCGGCTAAAACAAACGTTACGACTGTTTTACAATGGAAAATGTAATGATTGCATCACCCACTTTTTTTCGGTGACAAACACATTAATTTGGAAATTCTCGCAAAAATCAAATCAAATAATTGTCGGATTTTAATGAAATGTGTACTCATTCACAAGCGAATTAAATTATTTTTCGAATTCTTAATTTTTAAAAATCCTTGTTAAACGCAGGACTCATTGGGGAATATAAATAATCTGTTTGTTTAATTTTAAATTTAACATCACTATCCGAAAATCTACTCCGAGGAGTAAAATGAAAAATGCAATAAAACTCTGATATAATTTAATTTAATAACTTTTTAATTGCTGGAATAAATAATATTCAATAAGGACATTATAGCCTGAAGAAAAAAAAATTCGATTACTAATAAAATTTTAAAAGAATTGTTTTCATTTTCTTATTATAATAATTCATAAAGTTTTAAAAATGTTTTTAAAATCTTTTAAAGAACTGTTGCCCTAATTTTTTTTTTTTAGTTAAGAATTGATGATTATATTGGTTATCGAAAATTGAAAAATTTTAAAAAAATCGGTGAACGATTTTTTTAAAAAATAATTTAAACTTTTCTTTTTTGTTCATTTGATGTTTTTCTTTTTTGGTATGTTAATTTCTATGTGAAAATTAAAAGGTCAGACTTTCCTCCCTTACCCTCCCGAAAAGAAATGAGAACAATTTTGTTGCTTATGAACACCCTACTTTTTTTTTTTTTTATCTCTAATCAAGAACCTGTCAACACGATCTTGATTTACGACGCGTACAGGTTCAAATTTGTGATTAGGAAATAGTTTTATTCTAAATCTCACACTATAAATATGTAATATTTGTGTAAATCAGGTTAATTTAACATAAAATTTACTAATTTTCCAAAAATAATGTATCACAGATGTATATATATATATTTTTTGCAAGATTTTTAAAATCGAGAATTAACTTTTGTTTACAAAAATGTGTCGATCGCTCAAAAATGGCGGAAAATTGAAAAAAAATCTCAAACTTTTATATTCCATTCAATATAATTTCTTTTTGAGATAATCCAGAGTATATTGCTTACTGGAAATAGTAAATTTAATCATTTAGCTTTCAATTAAAACTAAAATAAAAGTTTCAAGAAAACTTTTTCATTTTTAAAAATTCAGTTTAAAAGTAACTATGCTGTTTTTTCGTGATTTACTAGAGGTACTTAGCGTGACAGAAAAAGAGAGAGTAACTTATAATTAATGAAATAAAGCATATCTGTCGATTTGGGTCAATCGATTACATACAGTTCTTGATTGCAACTATCGATGTTCCCAATTAAAAAAAGTTTATAATCGAGCCAGAGAAACGAAATTAAATGACCCAAAATAAAATTAAAAAATATATCGAAGATTATGTTTTTCCCCCTTTAATTTTGAACTATCTAGCACAATTATGCCGCACAAGATGTCAAGAATTTCATGAAAGTTGGTTACAGACTCGACATCTCTTTTGGCACCATCCAGAGAATTTCAGTTTTGAGCTCTTTATCCTATAGTGGGTTGCTTATCTATTCTTTTTCTAGTTGTAGTGGGATTCCGTTCTAGTGAAGGGTAATTGTATACCGTTGCAGGTTAACGGAATTTGGCCTTGTGGTAGATAACCTAAAATGATTATAAAATCAAGAAAAGCAACTGAGTTGAAAAATAACATTTTTATATATACAAATATCAATTAATGTTTTTACAATTAAAGTAATACTTGAATATAGGTCCAACGGAGGTTAAAATTTTCATGGCAAATAATAAGCTGAAAGAGAATTAAGGCTTAGGAATGTGGGGAGCAGGTAAGTGAAAAATGTCTTTGATGTAGTCGCTCCTTAGGTCAGTCAGTAGTTTTGAGACAGGGGAGAAGGAAGGAGAGGTGAAGGGACGAGCATAGTAGCCACTTGACTTGGTCAAGGGAGATATTAATTACTCTCGCCTGTCACCGTCGGTCTGTCTGCTGGGGTCTGTCTGTAGCTGCTTTTTATATCTCGTTTTTGGATCAAAGCAGTTCGTTTGGGATTTCACACTTGCATTTGATTCCGGGCTTCCCATTGGCTGATAAATAAAATTCGCGTAGGATCGCGAAATGGAAATTTAATATTTGATTAATTTTTATTTTTCAACCGGAACATCTGCGCGGATCTACCTGCGCAGAGACGACTTTTGGTCATTTGCTTTCTGGTCGTTATAGAGCAAACATCCGGTCCATCGATTTACTCGGTATCACCACAATCCTCGCCACCTGGTTCGTAACTAGTATTTACTTGATTAACTGTTAAACGTTAGTCTTGTAGGGGAACTCTGAACTTTTTCTATGTGCCCAGTCTCTTTAGGACGTAGGCGATCATGGCTTTCCACGTTTCCCTATCCCTGGTGGCTCTGAGAATACCTTCTGTTACATCATGCAATCCTCGTACCGTCATTCACCTGATTAGGTCCTTCAAATTTGTTATCCGTTACTTTCTCCTGTCTCTTTTTCCATCTATCTGGCCTGTTAGTATCAGGTTCTCCAAGCCTACCTTCCTCACTGCATGTCCCAGAAACTTCAGCTGTCTCTTCCTGATGCTCAGTATATCCTTTTTGTTTCCATCATTTCCAAGACCTCATCATTGCTCTCATGCTCGATCCATGATATTCGCAGCATCCTTCTGTAGAACCACATTTCAGTTGCTTCAAGTATTTCCTTCATCTTTGATGATATTGTCCAGCATTCACTGCCTTATTGAAGGACGGACAGCACGTAGCAATCCAGTACTCTCTTCCTTGTTTCTAGCGAAATTGTCCTGTTTCTTAATACCTTACTCAACTTCTGGAATGCTTCCTTCACCATGCCAATTCGCCTTCGGATCTCCTGTATCGCACTTTCCGTCTTCTATTATAACACTTCCCTGTTATTTAAATTTTTGTACCTGTTTTGATTCTGGTATCCCCGACTTGTATTTGGCATTTTGGGCTGCCCTTTTTACTGATGACCATGCATTCGGATTTCGTGCAGTTTATTTATAATCCTTTCTTGTTACTTTCTTCAGCTACCTTCTGTAGGAGGTCTTGTATTTTCCTTTCTGTGTCTGCTATCAGCACTGTATCATCTGCGTACCTTAGGTTGTTTAAATTGTGGCCTCCGATTACGAATCCAGGCATAACTTCTAGGGTCCTCAAAATATTCTCGCTGTACAATTTGAACAGATCCGGTGAAAAGACACATCTCTGTCTTACGCCCCTTTATCTTTGTATATCTACTCAATTTATTACCTGTTCGTATGCAAGCGGTTTGCTGCCAGTAAAGATTCTTGATTACTCTCAAGTCTTTCCCAAATATGTCCAGGCTGCCAAGCATCTCCATCAGTTCTTTGTGACGTATTTTGTCAAACGTCTTCGCATAATCAATAAAGCACAGGTATAAGTCCTTCTTCATTTGCATTCCCCTTTTGGAGAGCACCCGAATCATAAATAAGGCATTCCTTGTTCCCGTGTCTTTAACGAAAAAATCGCAAAATTCAAAATACGTTAGAGAAACAGTTTTTCCACAGCTAAAGAAAAAATAATTCTGGGAGTCCCCCCATGTGCTGGATTCAATATTTAAGGATGCTCTCTAACCGGTCACAGTTGTCAGTCAGGGGAGGCGGTTTGCTGACACACATCTAAAATGTAACCAACTTCAAATCTACCCGAAAATGAGGTCAGGCCGCGCCTTGTTCTCTTTCTCCTGATCTCTTTCAACAATTACTACAACTACCAATTTCTTCAACTCTTGATATCCTTAACTTTCTCATTGAACATTAAGTTCCACAACTTACGTTATTCCTCCTTTTGATAAATTTCTATTTTAACATTCAAAATATATACTTTATTATTCCACTCTTCTACACTAATCCACACATTCCAACTGACTACCAACCTTTTGATGATGAAAAACCTTCTGATGATAATTTCTGCATAAAACTTGTAAGCTGTAGGAAGTTCGGTTATGTATGACACAAGGCCGAACAAAAGAAACGTTAACCAGTTCTCTACCACTACAGTCTTCTATCAAGTCTGTCAGTTTTTACATGATGCTCCTTACAAATAAATTATTGAGCTTTTTTTCACTAAATTAGCTCCTGAATTAAAGTACTTCCCCATGCAACCCGCTTGTGTTTTGAAAACCATTTCACCGTTTCGGGTCATGATTTGGTTACGATATTGCAGAGATTATATATTTCGATAACAGATTCATCGAATTGGGGTTTGTTTAGAAGTTAAACATTGGCCTAAAATTAGTTAATGTTGACCAAAATCACATCTTCGTTCAAAATAGTTGCTGTAAACTCGAAGAATAATGTTTTAGAGTTAACATTTATTTTCATGTTTATCTATAGTAGACCCAAGAGACAATCAGGGTAGAGGGTTACTAAAGGATAATATTTTATGAGCGATAATAGTAAAAAGCGCAGATTATGAGGATATATGGGAGTAGATAGTGGTTAACCCTAGATATTTTTAATCGCTTTAACCCAAGCAAGGTAATAATACCACAAGAATGCGGAAAGTTACAGGGAGTGAAAGTGAATGAGAATGAGAAGACTGAGAATGGAGAGGACTGAGGAAAGGATAAAAAAGGAAGAGGGTTCAAGAAAACCGAAGATTGCAATTGACGTTACATTTAAATTTTTGAAGATTGTAGTTATCAGGAACGCATGAAATCGAAAAGGAGTTCCACAGGGGGGAGGTGAAAGAAAAAAGTGCAACGAGAAGTAGCGGTTGTATCTAGCTAGTTCAGCAGTAAAATGATGAGGCCTAATTGCCAATCTAGTAGCACTCTTAAATTCTTGTGTTATCACTGCGTTGTGCACAGGGTTTTATATATTAAGGAAGTGAATATATATATATATATATATTAAGGAAGTGTCAAAACCCATTGTTCATGAATTTCCTTTTATAAAAAGTGCTCAATACAAAGTAGAGCTTAATTCAAAAGATGCAGTTGTTGATTTGATGTATTACATCGTAAAATCATAAAATATTAATGCTTAATCTATCTAAATTTATTTATAAATGGAACTTTGTCTGTGTGTGTGTGTCTGTTACGTATAGACTCCGAAACGGCTGAACCGATTTTCTTGAAAGTTTACACAGTTATACTATAAGCGTCTGCGAGTGTTCTTAGCTAGGTTTTGTGTAGAGGTACCCCCGATAAATATCAAAAATCGATAATCGAAAAAATCGAGAAGGAGTGGTCCGATTTTAATCAAATTTGATACACTCATAGACAAAGACATAAGAAACGATATTCAGAAGTTTCAAGGTTGCAGTTCTTACAACAGTGCAGAAAATCGATAATATATATATATATATATATATATATATATATATATATATATATATATATATATAAAATTAGAGAAAGTTTTCAAAATTCAAAGGTGTCGGATGCACATCTCGACATGAGATCTCTAATAGAGATTCCACGTCACTTCAGCGACATCGTTCCGTTCTAAATGAAGAAAGCTCTGGGGTAAGGATCAGGTTCTTGGAATTTACCTTCCTACTCTTCCAGTTCGGATCAAAGAAATATATATATATATTATATATATATAAAAGGCAAGATGTTTGTGTGTGTGTGTGTCTGTTTATCTGCTTGTATGTCTATTTTTTCAGCCTTTTATTTTAGTTTTTGCTTCGGGTTTGGCTCTAAGTAGGTATAATTGTAGTTCTTAGTCTCAGCCATGATACCATTTACCCAGAGGACTTATTTAGCCTTCAAAATTCAGTTTACGACGAAAAAAACTTATTTGATATCGATACCAGGAAATCAAAATTTGACTTACATCCATTCATTTTTCTTTCAGTCTATGGTTTCGCTTTTATATTAATGAGCAACATGTCTAATATTATTCTACTAATACGTATAGAATAGCATTTTTTTTTTTTGTTTAGCGATAACGCCCCAAAATAACAGATGCACTTTAGTCATTTTGCAATTGCATTGGTTATATTTTCTGCCACTGTATTCGTATCGGCTCGGAATGAGAAATCTTATAGCCGAGTACGAATTCCATGTGAATTCTTTGCATTCACTTACGCGCAAAATACTTTTGGAAAACTCTTATTATACATTTCTTATCTTCAGCATAACGAAATCATATAAGAATACTGGAAAAAAGTTTAATAAAATTTTCTTTGTCGGTTGTTTTTAACGAAAAATACACACACACACACACACACACACACACACACACACACACACACACACACACACACACACACACACACACATTTGCAAACGAGCTATTACGCGACCTAGGTTTCTGTCATGTGTCTTCAAGCGATTACAATAAACTGTAAAGTGTGTACTGGTCTTATTTTATTATGACTAAGTAATTAAATAGTCAATATATATATATATATATATATATATATATATATATATATATATATATATTAGTCATCCACATACAAGTCTATTTCGCTGTATCACAGCTCAACAGTGTGACTAGACGTATATATATATATATATATATATATATATATATATTAATGCAGGTTTCATTGAATAATATAGACAAGTTTTGTCTATTAATTTTGTGTAGGATCCGTTCATACCGTCTGATATACTTGATGGTGATATCGTTGAAAGACAACAAAAAATCACAGTAATTGTTGATTTTTTTATCGGGTCTAAGCTTTCGGCTAACATAAGCCATTATCAAAGAGTAAATATTAACACACAGTAAACATAGAACATTTAAGCTAATAAAAATAAAGAGAATTAAATTGAAAATATAAGTCCATCCCTACCGTGGCGGATGGCCGAAGACAGTGACAAAATAGTGGCGTTGTGGTCCCTGATCTGATTACAGGCATTTGAGTACGTTATTGGAAATATCAAAATTGATTGTATTCAAACCAGGTTTAAATTGTTTAATGTAGACTGCTTCTAGGATTTTTAGTTTCTGTTTATTATTTTCTTGTTTGAGTATGTACGTGTTATCAACGAGCGTTTTTCTCAGAAGTGTGCGTTGATAACCGTGTTGTTTTAAATGACGGAATATATTTGAATTTTCATTTAAGTGCAACGTCAGACGCCGTGAGAGCGAATTTGTAGTGGCCAATGTAGATATTATTGAGGTTGTTAGAGATACATTCTCTAAATGGACATATGAATTTATATACTACATTGGTTTTTTGCAAATCACTAACAGTGGGGAAAGAGTCGTTGCGAACGAATGAATTAGATGTAGTGGATTTAGTGTAATATATAATAAACTTAATTCTTTTGTTAGAGTCTGTCGGAGAAATATTAGTATTTATGATTTTTTTTAGGATGTTTATATATATATATATATATATATATATATATATATATATATAGACGCATATATATATATATATATATATATAGACGCATATATATATATATATATATAGACGCATATATATATATATATATATATATATATATATATATATATATATATATATATATATATATATATATATATATATATATAATTAGTTAGTTTATGGTCATAATCAAAGTAAACCAGTACACAGTTTTATTTAAGTGTTCAATACAATTATATTGTGGAATTTTT